>JAWZTD010052970.1:0-10568 GCA_035221335.1 Echites panduratus | reverse complement strand
TTTTTTATTATCTGTATAACTCGGATTAATAGTGATGACCATCTAAATTAGTAAAACTTGACTTTAAATACTAATACAGCTTTTAAGTATTTTGAAAAAAAAAAAATTGATACAAAAATGTAAATTTTAATAATATTGCAATTAATTTAAAAAATGTGGCATTCCAAACACCATATATTAGGAACTCAATTTCCATAGGAGAAAGTAATATTTATCCTTTTCCTTATACGCTTGTTTTTGCTTATTCTTATAAAGTGCTATGAAATTTTCCCTAACATCTATGTTAATTAATACTCCTACATCATGAATTGAATGTTCATATTTTTATTTTAAATTGTGTGAAAATGAATCTCATTTTTTAAATTTTAATAAGAAAAATAACATTACAATGATAAAATTAATTTTTTTTAATTTGCAAGTCAAATTAAAACATTCAATTTTTGACTGAAGAAATCTAATTAAAAGAAAACCTTAGCTTGTAATCTTTAAATATATTTTTATAAGCACCGAGTGTAATCTATCTATCTATTTCTATATATTATTAGAAGAAAAACAGGAGTGCTCCCAGCTTAACAAATTTCAAGGAATGATGGTGTGATTTAAATTATAAAAAAAAAAAAAAAAGGAAAGAAACGAATAAAAGAAAACCATTATGGCCTTTAAATAATTAAAGGAAATGGAAAGTTTCAGCCCAACCCGCATGGCCCATTGTCATTTTATGAAACAATTGTAAACCGGGTTAATAAATATTAAAAAAAAAAAGGCCTTTACAAACTGTCAGGCTCGATTTATTTTCATTTATTTTAATAATTTTAAAAAATAAATGTGTAGAAATATGAAGTTTTTTTTTTAAAAAAAAACTTTGAATTATCCTTTATTATATAATAGTAATAGTACTAAAAAGATGTAACACAATATAGAAAAAACATGGATCAAATAATATTGGTTTAAAATTATAAAACATAATAATAAAACTAATTTATATGTATCATACTTTTTGAAAAAATAATAATTTTAGATAATACAAAGAAAAAATCATGATATTATTAATTCTTACATTCAAATGTAATGAAAAGAAACATAAAATTTACATACAATATTATTAATAAATTTATTTTAAAAATCAATAGTGAATCATAGGTTAAAATTATACTTAATAATGATTATGATTTTAATGTTAAAATTAAATAAATTTTAAAATAAAATAAAGTAATATAAATTAAATATTTATTAAACTAAAATTGTAATTGTCAATGTTCTTTAAAGAGTAATGCGTATAAATATAAGATTTGGAAATTTATTTTTTTATAATAACAAAAATTACTCATGTGGATTTAGTGTTTTTATTTATTTTTTTTTGACATTTGAATTTTAAAAAGAGATGATAATTTGGATGATCTCTAATGACACATTGAACTATTTTTTAGTTACACTTTTATTTTTAGCTTTATTATATATTGAAGGATAATTCCAAGAGATAATAATTAATATTTCTTAGTGAAAATTTTCATTTAAATACCATTTAGATTGAAGAATAAAAAAACTTCTTTCAAAAGTAAACAAAATGATGATAATATATTATTAAATAAAATTTTAAAATATAACAGTACAAACAGGTGGTAAGCTTAAATATTTTTTTATTTTTATTATTTTATACATTACACAACTATTATTAATGACTTCCCACGTATTTTGTCGATTTTTATCTTAGCTATTATATAACAATTACTCATAAACCTATACAAGATACTTTTATTTTTATTTTAAAATATTCAGTTGAATTCTCGTTTCAAAATTAGTTAAATACAAATTGTCAAAGATTTGTTGAAAATTTAAACTTTTTCCAAAAAAAATGAGACTCTTAATATGTAATTTTAAGAGTATTATTTATTGATCTTTCGATTTTATTAACAAATGCAAATGAAATTTTATTCGTTAAGCATTTAAGTGTTGTTTTATTTGATTTATTTTTACCTTAAATTTTATTATTGAAATTTTTTATATGAAAAAAATATTTTTTTTGGATGTTAGTAGTTTTCACTTTTTTATAAAAATTAGAAACTCTTAAATTCTCATTTTTTACATCTAAATAATTAATATAAAATGATATTAATTATATTTATATTTCATTTGGAGACTCCACTAACAAGTTATGCCAACTTTGCCATCAGTTACATTTGGAATTTTCGAGTTAAAGTCTGTACCTATTAATAAAAAAAATGATTGAGACCCTAATCTAAAGGAGCTTTATGATATTGTTTCTAAAATCTTGTAAAGAATGTAAATCAAATGATATGCCTCAATAGATTTGGATTCAATGATTTGTTCATTAATTCTCGCTGACAAAATCTAACCCTGCATTATGCAGGGGCATGCCAAAGGACCTCTGCACTCGACATTTATCCAACATGCACTACTGCACCGAGTGAAGTAGAGGATGACTTTCTCCTCCTTGGCCATGACTAGCCAAGCTATTGCCCTGGGGTCAAGTCTCCACCTACTAATGATCCATAGGAATAGGAGATCGTAAAAGTTAAGCATGGAGATAAAAAATAAAATAAAATAAAAACTAAACCTAAAAAAGTACCGCTCCAAACTTTAATGCCTAGTTCCGCCACTATCTGTCGGTTATTCAAGATGGAAAATTGACTTGCTTGAGGGCTTATACAGTTAAGGAATAAGAACTCTTGAGTGCTGAACAGATAACATCAAAACACTATGACTTTTTTTTTTTTTTAAGCGGTGCTTGACAAATTCATATAAGTATCTGGATTATATCGCTATTAGTTGAAAACTTCTTGATATGTGTTTTATAGATTTCACCTTTCACCTTCAAAATATGTGGTCACACTTTTAGCTGTGATTTTTTTCTTTTTTAAATTTCCCCTTTATATTTCTCTCAATTTTGATGCAAGATATGAAGAGATTAGACCATGACTAATTATATTACTTGAAAAATATTATTTTTATATACAATTATGAAATAAAATACAAAATTTTTTTTTAAAGACTCAATGAAAATAAATTCAATTGATTACAGTCATTTTTTGTTTAATGTAATTTTAGGTCCATTTAACATAGAATCATCATAAGAGTATTTATCATTAAATACCCTGATACACTATGGTATATTTACACATAAATTACAATTAATTACATCATTATATATGACAACATCATATAGAGAATTAATCCTTGCTCTACAAGCTTTACAATGATATATAAATTTATATCAAATAACTAACCAGATCAAAAAAATAATTGCCATTCAATAAGGCTTGTTCATGAGTTGTAAAAGTAACTATAGTTCAACAAATCTCACATCGAAAGTTTTTTGCTCCACTGAGAGAATACTCTATAATTATAACAAGCTCCCCTCAAGAAAGGTAATGCCTTTCTCAGATCCTCATGCTACTTTCCTTATTTAATTCCCATATTTATTGACTCAAGTATAGGAGTGAAATTGGGATCACCCGAATTTCATTCTAATCCTCTATATTTTGCAAATTACCTAATTGACAAGGAGCCCAATCCACACATCAATATTCCCGCAACATCATATTGACACCTACTGTGGCCTTTCGGCCTTCTTTTCTAAAACATCATGAACAACAAATCTTTTGTCCCTCTTGCTGATGCACATGTTGCTAACCCAACTCCCAAAGATCGATGCCCCTCCACCGTTCTTTAGAAATCACCTAATCCTTCTTTACTTCCTGCTTCGTCCGTTCCCAAGTTTAAAGATCCACACAGACCAATTATCTTGAGCCAACCAAGCTGATTGGACCAATCTATATCCCATTTTCCATCTATGGGTGAAAATACATTTAATTGACTTATGCTTTTTGATACTCATCACCGAAAGAATAAAAAAATTTTCCTGATATGGAGAAGATGCATCTAGCAATTGATCATCATGCGGCCTTTTAGTGATTCCTCCAAACACATTACCTTGATGATCCTTCTACACCTGAAGTTGTTTCTTCTAGTCATCGACAATTGCCTCACTCACGAATTTGATGAAATTCAATCTAAACTTGTTTTTTTATAAGAAAAAAGACACCTCTTTTGCCCGATCATCAAGTTCATTCCCATGCAGTTGAAACCTCTCCTTAGATTTTTCAAGTTGCTCAAGACCTAGCTAATGTTCAACTTACCAACTCACATACTCCTATCTTAACTAATAATGTTAATCAATTGGAGCCACAAGTTCAGAAAATCATGCCCAAGCTTCTTAAATATGATTCTAATTTGTTACAACCGGTTGATGGTTGTCCCCTTACCGATGCCCTTAAACATGGCAAGGTTCCTTCTTCTTTATGTTTGCTCAATTGGAAAAGTTTGATGGTTCTACTGATTTTCGTCTTCATCTTAATAGATACAACTCCATTATGACCCTAATGACGTTTTATTATGTCGTATATTTTCCACCACTTTGCAAGGCAATTCTTTAGATTGGTATTTGGTCTTGGTCTACCACCTAATCCCATTGATTCCTTATCAAAATTCTCTGAGTTATTCCAGAATCAGTATGTCGGTACTACGGTTCAGCTTCGACATCAATCTCATCTTTTGAATATTTGCCAGCTCAAAAAGGAATCTTTGAATGATTATTGGAATCAATTTAACACAGAAGGTCAAATTGTTGTTAATTGTATACAGCCTGTTTATGTTGAAGCCATCTGTAATATTCTTAATCTCGATCGTAATCATGATAAAATCTATGCCAATTCTCCTTGATCTAACATCGAACTTATGCACAAAGTTTGTAAATTGATTCGTATTGAGTCTTCCTCTACTTCCAAGAGAACCACTCATCAAGAGGAACTTGAAGCTTTTTGCTAAGCATTCAACAAACCATCACTCTTCCAAAAGCAATAAATTCACTCATTTTTCCTCTCCTAATCCATCCCCTCAGTAGCCCACCTACACAACTCCCAATTATCCCCTAAACATTCTTCATTCGATCCGCCTTCATACAAAGCCGATCCTCCTACTCCCTCTTCCCCACCACACTTAACAAATAATAAATGTTTTTTCAAAAAGAATTCGGATCAATATCCACCATCATCAAAAGTGTGATCCTTGTCCAATTCTTATCCACCTAAGCCAAACCCACATTTCATTCATTTAAATGCACCACAGACTGTGATCTTCCAGTAGGTCCATGATTCATGCATTTTAAATCCTCCCGAACCTGTTCAATCTTCTTCGGAGAAACATGACCAGAGTTGATATTGTATGTACCATAAAGATCTTGGTCATACTACTGATGAATGTTATCAGTTGAAGAGAGAGATTGAAAATGCTATACAACATGGTAAGTTGAAATAGTATATCGGTCATGTCTAGGCAACAACGCAACAACTTGCATCTTCTCAGCACAATCGCCCTCCTAAAGTCATTAAGGTTATCACTGGTGCTTATTAAACCTTGGAAGTTCAACCCAATAAGAAGTTAAAAATAGAACCTTCCAAAGTTGTCAATGACGATGTTCCTTTGGTTATTTCTTTGTAGATTGCTGATTGATGGTCAAACAAATCTTAGTCAATACTAGCAGCTCTGCTAACATTTTGCATTATGTTGCTTATGCCAAGATGGGATTGAAGGATGAAGACATCAAGATATCTAGAATTCCTTTGGTTGGCTGGCTTTTCTGGTGAAATAATTTACGTAATGGGCACATGTCATTCACTAATTCAATGGGCACCTAATCCTAATTGTGTCACACAAAATGCAGAATTTATAGTTGTTGATTCTCCATCAAGCTATAATATCATTTATGGAAGGCCTAGTCTCAATGAAATGCAAGCCCAATTCAACACTAACAAGCTCACTATTTCTACATTAGTAGGCATTATTGAAATTCATGGCGATATTCAACCTATTCACACTTGCTATCAAATGGAAGTGTCCAAAGAAATTCCTAATAATAAACTTAAGAAGCTGATGGCATCACCAATAGCTGATCCTCTAGAAGAAACTGAACGACTCACCCTAGTTGGTGACTTGGAAGAATTTCAACTCTGTCAAATTTCCTACCCGCAAAATCACAATTGACTGTAGTTTACCTATTCTACTTAAACATGCTCTATTGGATTTACTTGCTAAGTAGCAACATGTCTTTGCTTGGACCACACAAGATTTGGGCCTTGTTCCTCAAACATTTGCCAAACATAGACTTGAGATCCCTAAAGATTATCCTCTTGTAGTCAAAAAATGCTCATCCTTCTCCCCTTAGAAATAGAAAATCATTCAAAATGAAGTGAATGATTTGTTGCAAGGTGGCATCATTCGAGAGTTTAATTTCCAAAATGAGTAGCAAATCCATAAGTGGTACACAAGCCCAATGGTACATTTAGAATGTACATATATTTAACTTCCCTCAATAGAGCAATTCCCAAGAAACATTTCCTGATGCCTAGCACAGTTCATTTGGTGGATGCCACTGAATGTTATTCCCTTCTCTCTGTCTTGGATGCTCATAAAGGATACCATCAGATTTAGATGGCTGCTTTAGATGAAGACAAAACATCCTTCACCACTTCTAAAGGCTTATTCTGTTACACTAGAAAGCCTTTGGTGTGAAGAATGTCGGTGCTGATTTTTAGGACATGGTAAATTGAATGTTTGCATTACAATGGCCCAATGTTGATGATATTCTAATCAAATCATTGATCCATGGCAAATTTCTGAACGATCTTGAAGAATTGTTTCAAACAATATTGAAACATGGCATCAAGATGAATCCCAAAAAGTGTTAAATTTGGACTGGAAGCTAGCTTGTTTTTAGGATATATGGTTTCTCGAAAAAGCATTAAACCCATCCTCGTAAAAATTTAATCTTAGATCGACATGAAGTCACCATCAAACATCCGAGAAGTGTAATAACTTATAGGATGGACTTCCTGTCACCATTAAATTTAATCTTCCTGTCACAGTCTGGAGAAAAATCACTTCCATTTTACCAGGCAATAAAAAACTCTAAAAATTTTCAATGGACTTCTGTTTGTGAGGAAGCTTTTCAAAAGATTAAATCTTCTCTTGGATCTCCATCTATCCTTGTATCTCTAATCACTGGCGAAGTTCTTCAGTTATATATTTCAACCTCACAATTCACAATAAGTTCCATTTTATGTGCCTAATGGGGTTCAAACATAAAACTAATTTATTTTGTGAGTCATGTTCTCTAAGGTGCAAAGTCCCGATACTCACTATAGGAAAAAAATTTTTTGGAACTAGTTATTACTGCAAGAAAGCTAAAGTCATATTTTCAATCTCATACCATTAATGAAATAGGCTATCAAACTTATTATTAGATATCCACTATATGCATAGACGAGCAGTAAATGGTCAAATTCTGGAAAACTGTCTTAGAAATGTACATTACTGAGATCCTCACAAAATTCATTGTTACTTGATACTATAATTCCTACATTACAGGATTATTGGATCTTGAACATAGATGGATCGGGTAAGGAGAAGAATTATTCTTGTTAGTTTGGAAGGTACTTGCCTAACATATGCTCTTAAATATAATTTTCCTATAAGCAACAATGAATCTGAATATAAAGTTTTATTGGAGGTTTCCAAGTAGCAGAAAGCCTTCATATCATAAACCTTGTCGTACGAGCCAATTCACAACTACTGATCGGACATGTCAATGGTGAGTATGAAGCTCGAGAAGATAACATGCAAAAATATCTTGCCGAAGCTCACAAAAATTTTTCACATTTTGATTACTTAAGAGTAAAACATGTTCCTTGTAAACATAATTTAGAAGTTGATTTTTTTATCAAAAAAATTCAATCTTGATGGCGTTTGGATTGAACCTTTAACACAAAAAACTATTGATAATATTTCTGTATGTCCAACAGATATTACTCCAATGATACCAATTTTTCAATTCATCACCTATGGTACTCTAAATGATGATAAGTTAGAAGCTCGAAAAATCCAAACTTCTTCTTCCTGTTATGTTGTTATGAATAATCAACTATACCGTAGAGCTTTTTCTTGGCTGTTCTTAAAAAGTGTTTCTCTGGAGGAAGGCAATTATATTCTAAGAGAAATACGTGAAGGTAGTTGAGGGTTCACATATGCAGCTCTTTAACAAGAAAAATAATGTGTGCATGTTATTTTTGGCCTACAATTGACCATGATTCTTACGAACTAGTTAAAACCTATACAAAATGTCAATTGCACAATAATGATCATCATCTTCCACGAACTGAACTCCATTCAATGAGTTGCCTAATTCTTTTTTACCAATGGGGCATGGACTTGTTAGGTCATTTTCCAAATTCTTTTGATGGGAGGAACACACCTTAGTAATGGCTTCGAGAAAGAACGTCGTCACAAGATGTTTTCTATGATTGTGTATCTCATTGCTTGTCTTTTAAGTACTATGGCTTCCTCTGGCTTTTCCAATAAGCTTCGTTGTTTCAAGAAATCTTCCATTTCTTGTACCCAGTTCTATACTTCTTAGAATGTTTAGACTTGTTTAGATTGATTTTTTCTTTTATCCCTCTTAGGGAAGCATCCGCAAGCTTGGAGATATCTTCTCCTGGTGGTTCTCATCCCTTGGCACCTTGGAAAGCTCGAAGTATTTGAACTTTATGATTTCTTGCTACACTCTAGCATGGTATTCATTAGGACTTGTGAGTCACTTTCCGCCTTAAGTTTCTTGATTGCCAGCTTGGATGCTTAGTTCATTCGAGCCAGTAAAGCTTCATATTCTATGTTGTTGTTGGTTCCTTCAAAAATGAATTGAACCCAACTTTCTAGTTTTATCCTTCTATCAAGTGAGCTTAGAATAATTCCAGGCCCCTTAACTTCTTGGTTGGTGGCACCATTTACAGATAGTATCCATAGGTTGCCTGGCATCTTCTTTGGGTTTTTGAGAGGCTTTTCTTGATCAAAAGGGACTGACTCTTCTTGTCCTAATGATGAGGTTTCAGCAATGAAGTCGCCTAGGGCTTGTCCCTTGATTGCCTTCCTAGGGATGAAATTTATGTCATAGGCACTTGGTTCTATAGACCATTTCAACATTCTCCCAGATGTGTCTAGTTTGGGAAAAATTTGTTTAAGTGGTGCATTTGTGTAGACATTTATTGTATGACAATCAAAGTAAGCCATAAGCTTTTTAGTGGCAATAACCAAGGTATAGGCTAATTTTTCTGTATTAGAATATAGAATTTCGACCTCATGGAGGGCCTTGCTTCATAACAGATTGGCATTGTTTTCCCCATCTTCCCTAAACAAAGTCATGACTATCACTAAATCGGAAGTCGTGATATGCAAGTACATGATCTCGCCTAGTCTAGGGCTGGTGAGAAGTGGAAGATGTGCCAGATAGCTTTTTAAGCGTTCGAAGCATTCTTCCATCCCTACAAAATTCTAGCAGCCTCCTTTGAGTGCTTCAAAGAAATTGAGGCACTTTTCAACAGATCGAGAAACAAACCTTCCCAGCACCGCTATGCATTCTATTAATTTCTAGACTTCTTTTATGCATCGGGGTAATTCATGTTAACAATCGCCAAGATTTTCTCGAAATTTTCCTCAAACCCCTACTAAGTTACCATGAAGCCCAGGAAT
Organism: Echites panduratus; assembly: GCA_035221335.1. NCBI lineage: Eukaryota > Viridiplantae > Streptophyta > Magnoliopsida > Gentianales > Apocynaceae > Echites > Echites panduratus. Next base: position 971 of record JAWZTD010052970.1, on the reverse strand, counting down.
TTCTAGGACTCAACTTTGAAGAAACACTTGGTGGGATTCAGCTTCATGTTGAATTTATTCAAGTTATCAAGTGTTTCTTGCTGATTTTCCAAGTGATTTCCTTATTTCTTGGTCTTGATAACCATATCGTTGATATAAGGTTCCTTATTCCTTCCAATTTAAGGTTTGAACACCAAGTTCACTATTATCTGATAGGTAGCCTTGGCATTCTTTAATCCAAACAGTATAGCATAATAACAGTAGATGCTTCCTCCAGCGAAGAATGAGGTGTGGATCTGATCTTCCTTATTAAGTTTTATTTGATGGTATCAAGAGAAAGCATCCAGTAGGCTGAACATCTTATACCCAGCAGTGGAGTCTACCAGAGAGTCTATCCTTGGTAGCGAATAACAATCCTTTAGGTACGCCTTGTTTAGGTCGGTGAATTCTACCCATATTCTCCACTTTCTGTTGACCTTTTTTACCATCACCACATTGGCCATATTTGACTTCATTGATAAAACCGGCCTAGAGGAGCTTGGCGGTTTCTTAATTTATCGCTACTTCCTTTTCTGGCCCAAACTTTCTGGGCTTTTTATAGATAGCTTTGAAAGTGGGGCTGAAGTTGAGGTGGCGGGCCATCATTTTCTTATCTATCCTTGGCATCTGTCTAAGCTCCCATGCAAAAGTGTATTCTTTGAGGAGTTCCACTAGTGACTTTTTTTCCTCCTCTAGGAGTGAAGACCCAATTTTTATTTTTTGTTCGGGGTAGCAGAGGTTAATTTACTCTCCACTTTCTTCCCAGAGGAACTTGTAGGGATCTCTTCAATGGGGCTTATGGGCTCCTTTCCCGTGGATGGGTCATTGTCCCTCTTTCTCTTTTTGTTAGCCATTTGATATCGTAGCATGTCCTTGGGGTTGCTCTCTATGGTGAGATGAGCATAAGGGTTTCTCATCTCCTTGAAGCAGAAGTAATAGAGAATGTCTCTACT
>JAWZTD010052949.1:0-10577 GCA_035221335.1 Echites panduratus | reverse complement strand
TTTTGGGTCCTGGGCAAAGTGCAAAAAGTAAAGCTGTGTTCATCAGCAGAAGTTAGACCTGCTGGAAACACTCTTGAGTGGCTGATTCTGCTGTATTATCTACAGGTTCCATCTCATATATTCATCACTTATGGTAAGCATTAGCTTTGGAAAGAAGAGTTATTTTTCTTCTTTTTGGTGTGCGTATACAGGAATGAAATCTCCTCAAGAATTGCTTTATCAATTCAATTCTGTGAATAGATTAATGCATTTCTGAAGCCAATTGTTAGCCTGTGCCTGATGTTTCTTTCAGCTGGAACAAATAGTGTGGTTTTATAAATAACATAACATAACATAGATATAATTCTTTGCCTCCAATTTTCCTCATTCAGTTAGTTGGTTCTTTGTTTTCGGGTAAGCATCCCAATGTTTTTGATAAGCAATTCAGATAATCTTGTGAGGGGCATCCTGCTTTTGCAGCACCAACATTCTGTAGCAAGAATGATACACAAACAGAGGTTCTACGAACGTTTCTGTTTGTGCCCTGATGTACTTCAATCATATATACTTGTGTTGGAGAAAAGAGTATTGTTGTTGAGATGAGTTTATTTTATCTTTAATATCATTTTTTTATTTATATAAATTTCAATTCAATAAAATAAAGAACTGAAATTCAGAAAAAATAAAAACTAAAAAAATTAAAAATTGAAGTTAAATTTAAAAATGAAATAAAAGAACAGAGAAAAACAAATAATTTTTTTTTCAGCATATGATACTTTTAAAAATCAAATTTGTTTTGGTTATTAATCTTATTTTATATACTTCTTAATAAAAAAAATAAATAAATGTTATATTTAATATCAAATTTTTAAAAATATGAAACTAAAATTAAAAAAAAAAACTGAAATAAAAAGAAATAAAAGTGTTAAGGAAAAGAAAGAAATTTAAAAACAATTAAATGAATATCCGTATCCGTTTACATCCAAGCCATTTACATTCATTTATAAATAGATGTAAATGGTTTGTTTATAAATGGATGGGAATCCATTTAATTTTATCCAAAACTATTAGATTATCCAAATTGTCACTTCTACTTCAAACTACATTTTAAAGTGGGTTTTCAAATGGGAAGTTTGGGAACTTTTTCCCTTATCCTTTTATGTTTACAAGTTTTGGTCTAATTTTTTTTAAAAATGTTTTTGATCTTCTATTTATTTATTTTGTGATTTTGGTTCATATCGATTTATTTTAGTTTTTTTTTATCCTCCATCTTTTTTTTTTTACACAATTGATCCAAATGATTAGAAAATATATTCTGAGAAAATTTTTTACTACTCAAAGACGGGTATTTTAAAAATTTCATACGATAAATTGTCATTTTTGGTTTTATACCTTTTCATTTTTTCTCTATTGGTCACAAATTTAAATCCTTAAAAATACAATTTTTTTTTCTTACAATAGGATTTGAACCACCACATTTAAGCCAAAAATATTTTAACCAATTCAACTGTCAATAACCTTTATTTCATTTTCCCACAGTTTTCTTGTCGGTGACCTACATAACTATTGGATAATTATTAAGTGATACATCTTGTTAGGGTAGAAACTTGTTGGCCTAACTATCTTGTCCAGGTTGCAACTGAGTTTGAAGTTATAATTGATGAAATTAGACCCCGTAAAATTCTCTCTGTGGAAATTACTTGAACAGTGTTTTTATTAAACTTAATATTATCAATAATATATAAATCATTTACATATCAATTTTATTTATTTTCTACCTTGAAAATACCTTTTGTTTCCAATTCATCTAAATTTACTTTTTTGACTATGTTGTTGAATTATTGACAAAAGAATTATTATTTTAAAATGTTTATTAATCAAAATTACATGTTTAAATAGTCAATTAATTATATTTAAATTATATAATATACAAGATCTTATTAAAATCAAATCAAACATTCCAATACAAAAATTTGAAACTTAATTCATACACATTGTCATTCTAATTTTGTGTTTTTACTTTAAAACACAATTTATATGCATTTTATTGAGTAATTTGGGGCTACGTAAATGTTTATATCAATGCTATAGGCAACGACATAAACAAGGAAGAAAAAGAAGGGGGTGAGCGGCCGCTAGGGTTTTCGGGTGGAAAAAAAAAAGTTAACTTTCTTAATTTGCAATTAAAATCCTCAAATTTTATAAGAAAAAAATAGTTAGAAAAGTAAAAAAAAAAAAACCCTCAATGAGTGTTGACGGAAGCGTATGTGATGGTTATTTTGAAAGATAAAAGTTATGGCAATGTCAAAAATTAGTTTAGAATTATTTTTGAATATTTCGAATAAGGATAATTGATCTTTATATAAAGTAAAAAATGGAATTTTTTTTTTTTGGGATTCAACAAGTGGTAGATGACTGTTTGGTTATATTTTCTCTTTTTTAATTTGGTCATATATCAAAGGACACTTCCAATGTGATGCTCAGGCCAAAAGTAATGAAGTCCTAGATGGATAAGTTGAGGAAGAGCAGAAACGACCATATATATATATATGTCTATCTATCTTTACCTTCACAATTGTTACTTCATTTGAGAGGCCGGCATGGAAACACATTTCATTTTTGTTCAAATCCTTCAAAAGTATGCACTCAACCTTTTTATAAGACGATTACATATCCATTTCATGCACATATAGAAGATATTAGAGACGTAGCAATACTCCATAATTAATAATTGAATTAAGAACAACAAACCACTTCAACTAGTAAGAATTAATGCCCAAAGGTCTCACAATGTCCTGGTAACAAAAACCCAGTTCTACATTGATAACATGGTAACCAAAACCTAGTATTCACAGTGTCATGGTAACAAAAACCTTTAAAAGTGTCTGAAAAGTGTCATCGTCCCATTTTGCACCTATAGTACATACACTTGCAGCGAAGAATCTCAATCACTAATACTTTCAATTTTGAAGACCATCCAGTTCACCACTTTAAATGACTCAATCAAACCAAAAAAAAAAAAAAAAAAGGAAGAAGAAAGAACTAGACAGAATGCTGTCTTAAAATAACACTTCATTCAAAAGAGATTCCTTGAATTTCCTTTGAGGTTCCACATTTGGACAAAGATTCTTGTAGTGTCCATCTTCTCTGCAAAGGCTGCATCTTCTAGTCTTTTTCTTACTTTCGGATACCTACAATTATTTGAGGAAAGAAAATTGTGTTATAAATGCAAACAAAGGAACATGTAAAGCAAAAACCTAAACTAGACAGATATATGGAATTTGAAATAAACATGAGAGCTTTGAGTTGGCATGACTTCATTAATCATCTCGTTTGCCATTGAGTTACCCTCTTGAATTTCTTAAACATGTTGTACCTCCCCAATAGAAGAGTTCTTCTTACATGTCCTTTTATTGTGCCCTTTTTCTCCACACTTTCCACAAGTATTGGCATTACTTGGCTTTTCAGTGAGATTTTGAACCTCTTGTTGCTCTATCATGTCAATCTCTATTTGTTCATCCTTATTGTTTACTTGTAGTATAAACATTTTCTCTTGTTGTGACCTGGGAGGTAACAGTTTCCACATCTTTGAATTTCCATCCCAACTTTGGATAACGTGGACTTACCTTTGTTATCCTCTCTAGTCTCACCAACCTCCCTTCTCCTGTTTGTCTTAGGAATTCCAGGAAGCTTCAATTTAGGTGGTGCTTCTAATGTCAGCTTCCCTGTAGCATCCCAATTGTAGGGGCCATTTATAGGAAAATGGTGTGCTCACATGCTTTAAAGAATGCCTCCTTTGAATAATAGCTATCAACATAATCAAGAGGATCATTTCCAACAAACCTAAGGGCAGCAACAACATGTAGACATGGGATCCCACTGAGCTCCCACTTCCTACAACTGCAAGTAAGGATGGCTAAATCAACCACAAACTACTCACTAGTAGTCCTAAAAATCTGACAAATTGTTTCTCCAACCAATACGGTTGATAAGTCCTTTGATTTTTAATTTATATTTTCTACCTTATTCACTATCCTTGTTAAACCTGCCTTCATAATTGGCTATCCAATCTCTTTTTTTCATTCATCCTCTTCATTAAAAATACTTTAACTTTCTCTAGGAGACTCTAGATTGGCTTCCCTCTAGGTTCTATCAATTGTAGATGAAACTTTCGCAATGGTTGTTCAACAAAATATCACACTTAATAGTAGACCTAAAGAAACACCTCAATGCCTAGGGGTGTCATTCTCAGTCAACCATTTCCATGCATCCTCATCTGACTCCCTTATTGACTCCATTTCAACTCTATACTTGTTCTCATAAGTTGACTATGCACAACTCCATAGCTTAACACTAAGGGCTGCACTATGGAATGATTTTCTAAAATTGGCATGCAAATGCCTCACACAAAACCTGTGCTCTATACCTGGCATCACCTTTGCCACGGCTTAAATTAAGCCCTGCAAAATACCAAAAAAAATAGTTTAATTCCAATTAGGCAACAAACAAACAATTGTAGTTTAAACCAGAAAGGAGAGGTACATAAAATACCTTTTGCCTGTCTGACACTATAGACCAATTCTCAGTGTCATAAATGTCCAAGTCTTGTTGAATTTGATTGCAGACCCACAACCATGTCTAATTTTTCACTCTCAGTAATAGCATAACTAATGGCATTTAACTCTAGGGCAGTTGCTTTTGCCTTGTAAACCACATTATTTGAAACATGTGCATTTAACTTCCTTTGGACCTTCTCTTGGATCTGCCCAACATTTAAAAACTTGTTTGTCCTAGATTCTTGAAGGCAATTGTATGCTATGAACCTTTAGGATGCAATTCTATGGTAAAATGTTCTCCCAGAGGAATGTTTTTGCCCCCATTATTCTTACTTGATAAATGTCCCTATCTCAGATGTAGTAGGCATACACTGTCTAGTCACATTTCTCTACCTTGTATGTCCCTATCTCGGATGTAGTAGGCATACACTGTCTAGTCACATTTCTCTACCTTGTAGACTGCCTGGATCCTTCTGTTGTCATTTTTTCACAAGATTAATAGGTCTTCCCCAAATTATCCCATGGTTTACAACATATTTGAAGTCATTCTTTATGTTGAATTCTTGCCCACATTTGAATATGGTGTCGTTCAATTTATGCACTGACTTGTACCCATCAAACCTTGGTATCTTGGACTGATTTTCATCTTCATCATCCGAGTCTTATGACTTAAGTTCAAAATCTTCATCTAAGTCCCTGAGTCTTATGACTTAAGTTCAAAATCTTCATCTAAGTCCCTGTCTTGGCCACTATGACAATCTGGTCCATTTTTATTCACTTTAGCACACCAATCATCAACATTAAAGCTTGATTTGTTTAGTTACTCTTTTTTTGGAGCTCTAACATCATATTGCATTTCATTGGTACAATAAAATTTTTTTGTAGGCCTTAGCCCATTTCCTCCTCCCTAGACTGCATGGTTGACAACCCATGTGACTTAACATCATGTGCTAGGCCCATTTCCTCAACCACTACCTTACCCTTCCCTTTTGATTTTGAAGAAATACCTTTTTACATCCATCATTGATCTCTCTTCCTGTCTAGCTTGAACCTCAATATCATCACCAACTATATCATCAATCTCATCCTCTTGGTATCCTACTCTTTTCAAACATTGCCTTATAGTTCGTGGACTAACATCATCTCCTCTACCCATGTTTGTTTCTTCACCACATAACTCAAACTCACTGTCATAAAATTCTACTACAACTTCAAAATCAGAATCTCATGAAGATTTGTTATCTTCCATTTTTCTTTCTTCTTCATTTGTTATCTTTGTTGAGGTATTTGTCAATCCACTGTTTTCAAGCACAAGATGCTCATCCATGTGTGCTTCACCTTCACCTTGTTTTTAATTTTTTATCTCCTCTACTTCTTTCTGCACTGGTACACTCTTGCTAGAATTTTAGCTCGTTTTCTCTTTTTTTTCTTCGCAATAGGTAGATCATCCAAACTAACTCGAGATTTGCATCTCCTTGTCATGAACCAGAAGGTTTATCTCTAGCACTTTTGTCAAGATTGTTCTCACCACAGTGACCTTTTGCTTTTTTTGGCCCTCACTAACATTTTCTCTTTTCTTGTCTCCCTTCCTCTTTTAACCTTATTTTTAGGACTTGTGCCAGCAACAAAATGCACTTGAGGAACTCATAACGAACCAAGACTAGTCATACCTTTAGAACTGTTGATACCAACATTACATGAAGAAGAAATGTTGGCCAATGGAAATTTTATGTTTTTTCTAATACTTGAAATAGAATGAGCTTTCACACTTCCAAGCCTCATAAACACCATCTCTACAAAACCATTTTCTTCTCCAAAGTGGGCCATTTTAAGTAACGGAACTCCCTATTTCGCTGCTTCCTAATATGGATGTTTCAGATTCACACACTAGTAAACTCCATTTATAGTAGCCAATATCCATTAATTGAGCCTTACAGTAGTACATTAGAAATGGGTCTCTAGCACCTAACCTAAATACGATGGAGTCTAGTACTGAGACTGAGTAAATATCATCCGAATAGTAATTAAAGTCTTATGTCTTGCTACCAACATAGTCAGATAAAGTTTCACTCATTAGTTGGCCTCCACAATGCACTTTCAAAATAAAATTTTTACTCGGTCAAGTATGCAAAAAGGAATGGGGAAAAGCATTCATTCACTGAATAAACAATAATAACAAAAAAATTAAAGGGACCAAGGCAATGATAACATCGCATTTTTGGGACCTCAGGGTTGGCTTGCAAACAAGAATAGATGTTTTTTAATTCAAAATAAGAGCATTACATATATACCCAAAAATTACTTTTGCCCACATCTACTTTTAACCCATTCGACACACACCTAATTAGCAATTAAACTACCCTGCTACCCTTTATACCTTTTCATCCTTTTTCTTCACTAAAGATCCAAATTTATGGAACAAGAATCAAGTCAAAGAAGGATGGAATAAGATTCAAACCCCTACCTAAATGAGATGATTTCGTCATCTTTTTCTCATTACCGCAAAGAACACATAGAGCTAACAAGATTTCTTGCCCAATGTCATGGGCTAAATACAGGTTTCGCAAATTCGGATTTGGGATTTGAATACTATTTCTTGTATAGAGTAAAGGGGGAAATTTTGGGGGGGAAAACTAGGTTTAATTATTATTAAACATGAGGAAGTTTGTTAGAATGGGTGCCAATGGATGAAAATGACATATTTGCCCCTTATTGGTCTTCACATGCTAGTCACGTGACTTGGTCCTCCGTGGGATTTAACTGAAATAGGTGGTGTGGATCATTCTGTAATGACGTAAAAAGATGAGGGACCATTACGAAGGAAAACAAACATGTGGGATCAATATGTAATTTGGTCTAAACATTTGGGACTAGATAGAAGAAAAACCCTTCATAATTTATTATTTTATACTGTATAACAATAATTGTTAATGACTCCCCGTGTATGTCAAGAGTTTTTACATTTTGTTTATAAGTTGAATTTTTGATAGTGCCGGTTATAAGTTTATTTCAATGTCAAAATAATAAGAATAATAAAGTATTCATTCAAAAATTTGTTTAATTAACTCGTTATATTTTCCTTTTTATGATGAAGGGTAGGATTGCTCCTACCAATTTTGTTGAATGAGTCAAGGTCACAATATATGAGTACACATAGATTGAGAAAGAGTCACTTTAACTAATAATGAAAAGATAGAACACTTGAAAACAAAACAAATTTAAATTTTTAGTTTATCTTATTGTGTGGTAAACTTTCCACTACATGCAAATCATGTAAATTGATCTTGTTTATTCACCCACTAGTTTTTTCTATGAATTTGACAAACTTCTAGTGCGATGAATAATAAAAGAAGGAGCAAGCATGTGATATCAACACAGACTTTATGCTTTTGTATGAGAATAAGAATTGAAAGTTAGAAACGCCTCCGCTTTCCATTGAATTCCGTTTGAGGATAAGGAAAACTATTTAATTCAATTTCCATTACTCCTTGAGGGTTAGGGAATTGATATAATTCTCCTGTATGTGGATAATGGAATCTATTGAATCCAAATTCCATTGTCCTTGGAGGATAAGGAAATCTAGGAATTTGTGATTCTTGATGGTGTGCTTGACCCTCTACGATCATGAATTTTCTTTTTTCTCCTTTGAACTTTGTAGTAGATTCTTGAAGTGCTCTCTCCTTCAAATCAAGAGCTTGTTTAAGGATATCATATTCCTTAATCATATCCTCATATTCTCTCTTTCTTGTTTCTAAGATTTCATATTCTTGTTCGAGCTTCTCCTTTTTTGACTTGAATTCCCTCTCAAATTCTTTCTTTCTTGAATCTAAGACGGCATGTTCTTGTTCAAGTTTTTCCTTTTCGAACTTGAATTCTCTCTCCTTTAAATAGAACTCTTTTACTTCTTTCTCCTTCAATATGAAATTCCTAATCTTATTTTGGAATTCTTTCTTCCTTGATTCAAAATCTTGACCTTCTTTCTCAAGCAACTTTGTCGCCAACACCTTTTCCTTCACAAGACCTAACTTATTTCCCAATTGCTTTTCCTTCGCATCAAGTTCTTGTAAGGGATCCTCATTCATCTTTCGAATAAAATCAATTTGTTTATCTTTAGATTCAATATTCTCAACTAAAACATTTAATTCTCGAAGTGTAGACTCAACTTCTCGTGCTCTCTCCTTCAAAGCATTCTCTTTTTCCTCAATTTCTCGTACTTTCTTCTCAATTTTTAATTCTGATTCTCTAATCTTAAAATCAACTTTCTTTTCTCTCTCTTTTATAGCTTTATCCTTTTCCTCGACTTCTTGTGCTTTCTTCTCAATTTTCGATTCTGATTCTCGAATCTTAAACTCAACTTCTTGTTCTCTATCCTTCATCGCATTCTCCCTTTTCTCAACTTCACTTGCTTTCTTCTCAATTATCGATTTCCATTCTCGAATCTTAGACTCAAATTCCTTTTCTCTTTCTTTCACCGCATCCTCCTTTTCCACAACTTCTTGTATTTTCTTCCCCATTGCAACTCGAATCAATTCATGGTTTTTCCTTGAGTCCTCAATATACTTCTCCCTTTCTCCCATCTCCATAAATCTCTTTTCAACAAAACTTTTCATTCCTGCAATTTGTGATTTCTCATGTTCTAATTTAGCCAGAAGCCCTCTTACCTTTTGTTCTCTTTCACTGAAATTCTCTTTTACTTCTTTTGCATTATCATCATTGATCTTTGCCATATCCTTCTCTCTCGATTCAAAAAACTTTTCCTTTTCTTCGACCAAGGAAAAAAATTCTTTCTCCTTATGTTCGAACAGTTCTTGGGATCTGTCTAGTGATTTTTGGAACAAACACAAGTCCTTCTCTTTGGACTCGAGAACCTGGATTCTTTGATGAAGTTCCTTCTGGGTTAAACCCAATTGACTCTCGACGTCTCTCCACTGCACCAGCAGTGATACGATTGATTGCCTGAAGCTCTGGCTTTTGTCTTCTACGATTTGAAGAAGATCTTTAGATATCTCTTCATGCCCCTTCATCTTTTTCTGAATTTAATTTGCAGCCCTTCTGCTAGCAAATTAATAAGGATCAAATTCTTTAAGCAGAAACGATTTTGATTCAAGAATTTCTACAACCCAAAGAGAATTTTCCTGAAGTAGAAGAGAAGAAATCAACCCACAAGTAGTTACAACGTTCTTGGGTAAAGACCAGAGAGAATTTTGTGATATCAAAGATTTTTAATTGGACATATATATACAGGTTGGTGTTTGAATCCTTTTTATCTTCTTATTCCTAATCTCTTTAGGATATAATTTCCCAAACTAAATCTACTAAGATAAGATAATATTAATTTCCTAGTCCAAATCTAATTCTGTTATTCTAGTTCAATTAGGATTACAAACTATATTTCCGAAATCAATTAAAAATATAAAACAAAACTAATAGAAATATTCTGAAGTTTATTAAAAATAAGATTGCACTTTCCCTTTTTAGAAATTGCTTTGTTGAGTTCTTCCCAATATATATATAAATATATATATATTTATATATATATATATATATATATATATATTCTGAAAGGCCAGCCATTGAAAAAAAGGGGTAATTTCTATTATTTTTCTTTATAATACACATTACACATAAATATGCAACTGAACTACGCATTTCATGTTATATGATATTTACCACACTACGCATTCCACTTAGTAATTTATGCCTCAGGAGTTTGATGAGCGAATGTGCATCCAGCAATATAGCATGATACAGTGGATACACAAATTAAGTAGGCTAGATATGACATGCAGGATTTGGGACTCACACAATTTCAAGGTTATAGACTCAAGTCATCAATGCGATAAATGTGGCCAGGGTTCAGGTAAAAGAGTAGGCTAAGAGATAGCTCAAGAACATTAAACAAAAAGCATTTAAATACATCATCAAATGATTAGAACACAAGAGTAAAAGAGTAGGCTAAGAGATGGCTCAAGAACATTAAACAAAAAGCATTTAAATACATCATCAAATGATTAGAACACAGGAGTAAAACCTCTTTTTATA
>JAWZTD010052938.1:0-10578 GCA_035221335.1 Echites panduratus | reverse complement strand
TACTTATTTAAGAGGAGCTCGTGAGATTCAATCCCTAATGTCAACATCTCAATCTGTGTCTTCTTTTGCAAAATGCTGCTACTACTACTGTATGATTCGTTGACAATATTGCAATTGCAAAATATTAGATATCCTACAGTCAAGTGATTAAAAAGGGGACCATTTCACAAGGACAATACTTATTTAAGAGGAGCTCGTGAGATTCAATCCCTAATGTCAACATCTCAATCTGTGTCTTCTTTTGCAAAATGCTACTACTACTACTGTATAATTCGTCGACAATACTGCAATTGCAAAATATTAGATATCCCACAGTCGAGTGATTAAAAAGGGGACCATTTCACAAGGACAATACTTATTTAAGAGGAGCTCGTGAAATTCAATCCCTAATGTAAATTCTGGGGTGACATCCCCATCATATAGAGCTCAATTCAATCGTCTTTAAAAGCTTATAAACACAAAAGTTATTGCCTCGACACCAAGGGGGCATGGACCACTTCTATCTATTACTATATAGTGTACAAAGATGGCCCAGAAATGAAGGTTCATAAACATTTGGCAAATGTAGTCAAGAAAAATAAATTGTGCTAAATGCTATTATAAATAAAGATTCATACCTTTTACAAGAACTTTGAACTTAATGCTAACAAAAGTTAACACATTTACCTTCCTAACCTTTGCCCATTTAAACTTCCAATCTTATAAGGTGGTGGAAGAGGGAGGGAGTAAATTACATATTCATTCAATCTTAGTTTGGTTAGTATTGAACTCCAGAATATTTGAAGGATTTGATTTGAATTGGCCAATTTTGATGATTTCAAGTTTCACCAGAACCCCCCTAAACGTTACCTGTCTCTCTTGGCTTGCAGGCTATTCATCCCACATCTTAAGAGTGAGTTCCAAAACTAAATAGAATACAGAACTGAGATCCTTTCGGTCCCGTGCAGACCACATGATGAAAAAGGTTGTAGGACACCTTTGACTCTTGTTTTTTCCTTTTGTCCTCTGGATGCGCAGAACACAAAATACAAAGTATATGATGCACAAATTAGCCACGTTTCAGAGAACTCAGATTACTAAAACAATAAAGAGTACTGCAGGATCAGCTGATAAAGGATGTAAAGCAAATCTCAAAGTTTGGGCTACGTAAATGGCCAATTCAATTTAAGTTAAGAGAGTTGGACAACGTTTTATGTGAACAATGTATATACATATATACACATACATGGCACTAAAAGAACCACAAAATAAGCCTTAATATTGTGGACTTGAATTCCAAAGGATTCTTGAAGTGAATAACACTGCAGAGCATGAAAAAAGAAATAACACCTAAAGGAAAGCTGTTGATGAATATACAATTTCTCAAATTGCATCTCGTGTATAAGCTCAATAAACCATCAACTGACGCAAGAAAGAGGACTTCTTTGCTCTTTTTGAAAATACATGAAAGGGAACTTTAAGGAGTAAATGATAAGACATAAATCATCTAGTCAAGAATCCATATCCAACCCCCCAATAAGATGATGCTATGTGAATTATACGTATGATACTATTACATGGATATAGAAATTGGATATTATTATCTCTAGGAGCTAGAAAAGAAATTGAGTTAATGCTAAAACCTCACTCAGATGTGTAAAGAAAGGAGGGAAATATAACTGAACACCGTACAACACAAGCACATGAAGCCAGAGAGACGAGTTACATGAAGGTTTCCTAAATGCAGAGACATAAAGGAACCACATGTGCATATATTTGCAGCCAGTACAAGTAAAATGATCATAAATCTTTTCCTTCATTGTCATAGAGCAAGTTTTTGGGAGTTCGTTATGGAGAATGAGAAGTGGGTTTGTTCTAATATGATTCTATAATTCATGCAGTTAAATTCTGATGATTTGGGGCAAGATTAAGCAAGGAGAATTTTTAGCAATATGCTTGGTTAAATTGCTTTCACACTGCAAGAAAATTTAACCATTTACCCAACTTGAGTCTCATTCAAGCCATAAACACTTGCAATTCCATCTACAACTGAGACCACTTGACCTTGCAATTTTTTTGTGATAGGGATATAGATGAATAATAGGATTCTGAAATCTCAGAACATGCCTTATGTCTATTGAACTACTTTGGGAAAGAGTTGTACCTCTATCATGTCTTTGTGCAATAGCAGCTGAAAGTTTCAGGCTATAATTATATAGCTGACTGCTTGATTCTAGTTTTTTCTGCACTTCCTTGAGGATGCCTCATCTCTTTCTTGTATTTTCCCTTTCGTCAATAAAATATCTGATCTTTTCATTTTTCTTTTGCACTTAAAATGGTCATAACAAAGAGACCATTTTTCAACCTATGCATAAACCATTTACAGGAATAAAGGGAAATAAAACTAGTGAGATTCTTTACAAGGACCCGATGGATGAAACTCAATCCCAAAAAAGGTCCATATGCTATTGTCCTTTGATAATCAGGAATCTTACCCCAAATACTAGGTTCAAACGGGATCTAGAAGCCCAGAGACAAAAATCCGTCAATGTAGTTAGATTAATTTCTTGACTTACACTGAATTTTTGAAGGTAGACAACGATTCATAAAGAAAAAGAAACTCTTACACCCAGAGGATTATTCTGAGAGGAGTTAACCAGTTACATTTACAGATTATTGGGGGATTCACCTGAAGTTGCTTCCACTTAATCAATTATTTCTGAGAGAACAAAATGTTCACGGAAACATCAGTCGAAGTTCAAAGAAAACAATCCATCTCAAGATCATAAAGTTCATCTGATATTTGCAGATTTGGCCAAGAAATGATGGTGTATTTACTTCTTAATTAACTAGGAGGTAGCTAATTTCAAAAAAATTCTCTTATGGATGAAGTATGATAACATGTAGCCTGTATAACTCTGGGGATTCAACTAGTGACAAGAAGCTAGAGTATTTAGGTTCGTAGAGAGACAGACAAAATCTCCAATTGACAAATGAAAAATCTTTTGCATTAATTAATGTCAATCGGATAAAACCATTTATTCTGCGATTAAACCTTTCGGTCAGCACTAGTTTAAGTTAAGCATCAATTTGTAATAACAAAACAACTAATTGCAATGTAAGATTACGGGGTAAAGGCAATGAATGGAAGCCAAGTGAAGCAACCAAACGAAGTAAAGAAGCAGTAAAATTCAAGAACTGGGATGGAAACCAGGAGATATATAGTGTTGAAGTAATTTCTTTGAATCAATATAAGTACATTTTCCATAATAATTCCCGGAAAAATCTCAGAAAATACAAAAAATTTAAGAAGAAGAAGATACTTACATTTTGCAATTGTCATCTGAAAAATAAGCTCAAATTCTCATAATTAAAAACCCAGAACACAGTTAAGGCTTCAAGAACACCCAAGCACATCCCGGCTAAAACATCGAAGACAAAATGGCGCCCAAGAAGAACCCGTGAGACCGAAGTAATCATGGCCCACATACCGATCACGGGTGAAAAATAATCCACCAGAAACTGGTTAAATTCAAGCTCTTTCAAGATGTCGTTCACCCAACTGGAATAACAGTAGAACATAGCGGCAATGAAGGAGACTCGAGAGCTGTGCCCACTTGGAAACGACCAGTGATCGACCGCGAAAGAAAGGAACATGTTCTTATTGTACACCGGGCGAGGTCTTCGGATAAGATGTTTGAGAAGGCCAATTATGAGGAGATCAAGAAGTGCACCTAAAAGAAGATTAAGGACTAAAGGGTAGGCCTCAGTGAGAATGGCGGAGCTGCTACTACCGAGGGAGAAGGGGAAAAGTAGTACGGAGAGAATAACAGGAAAGAATAGCCTGCCATCGCCTGAGATTTCGAGTGATTTGAGAAGGTAGTAAGGGAGAATTGGATTTGTAAGGGTGTAAAGGCGGAGGGAGACGGAGGTGTCGAAGTCAATCAAGAGGCGGAGGAGGGACGACGACTCTGGCGACGGTGAACGCTTATCGGCCATTTTCTGGCGTAAGAGAAATGGAGCCAAGGAAACTGTTTTGTCGGGTTTTTGGCCTTTTCGGCCCTTTTCTTTTGAGCCGGGTTTCCAATGAATTGATGAAAGCGGCCTGTACTAAAAATGCAATAAGGGCCAGAGGTCTCTTGACAGTTGGGCTTTTATGAAGCCAGTAAAAACTCTTAATTTTGTCAAAAGCACCTTTTAAGAAATCTAATGGGCTTTTATATTCCAAACTATATTGAGAATGTCAGTGCAATGAATTGAGATGAACATTTTGGACACGCCAACGTACAACAGCCCAAAAGAGCAAGAATAGATGCTATATTTGTCTTGTCCTAATCAAAATAACAAATTTAGCCCACGTTCGAATTTTCTTTTTATTATAAAAAAAAAAATTAAAAGAAAACTTCATTTGGATAGAAGAAGAAGAAGAAGAGGAGGAATATCTTTCAAACCCTGAAATGATTTGATCTCATAGAAAAGGTTAATTTGGATCTAACACTAAGAATTCCTGAAATGATTGATAATTGAATTTGGCATTGATGATTCTGCAGAGCAATATCCCAACAGTGTTGACCATATGAAATCAAGAACATGTGCTTTCAATGATGTTTTCATCTTTAAGACATGAAACACCAATTTAATTTGCTCCTATTCTTACATAAATAATAATAATAATAATAATAATAATAATAATGATTGTTATCTGCAAATAACCTATGATTAAAACCCTGGTGAGTGTAAATATTTTAAGTTTAATCTTACAGATGAATTACAAACAAAATAGAAACAGACAAAGATGGAAAAAGTGCCAGAAGAGAGGTTTAAAGACGAGGAAAAGGCAATGATTGTCCCGTTCAAATTGTAGGGGAAAATGAAAGAGAACAAGGGATTGACTATATACAGAGAGAGTGATGGTGAAAGGAAGAAGATCTATGTTTTAGCAGAAAGAAATCAAAAAAAAAAAAAAAAACTAGAAAACTCTTCTTTGTTTCTTTTCCTTCTCTTTTCTGTATCTTTGTGGATTTTCAAAAATCCAAATGGGGTCCATAAAAATGATGAATTTTTAACATCTTTTGTCATTGCTGTCAAGAGAAGCTTCGGGTTATGGTTTCTGAGTTTTAATGAGAGATTTGGGAAGAAAACAGAAGAGATTTGATTTTTTTTATAGACCCACAATGGGAGGTAGAATGGCAACATACAAAACAAAAAGAAAGTAAATGCTGCTTGCTTTACTCGTCGGTCTCTGGACCAGAATTGATGTTGTTGTGTCAACTTCTTCTAATGTGATATCAAGACAGAAGAGAGAGCTAAACTCACATGATGGACACTCCTTTCTGCTAATTAGATGATGGACACTCTTTTGCTTTTATGCTACAGCATTGTGGCCTTTGATTATTACTGTTCGGTCCTGCTGCAGATATATTTGTCTACTATATTGCGGTAAATTATCATTCATTTATGTTTCAACCACACATATATTTATATATTTGCAAATTACTAATAGCTGCTAGTGTTCTGAGGATGTAATTGTATTTTAATGTTGTAAGAAAAATTTTAATGTTGAATTCAATACTTTTGACCAGAATTCTATGGTGGAAATCGAAACTGACTACTGCCTCGTCACCGGTGGCAATTTCGTAAAAATTAAATTAATATAAATTTTGTAATATTCCTATTTTTTATTTTAATTAAGTTTATAACACATTAGATAGAAAGAGAATGGAAAATCTAGATAAAAAATAAATAAAATACCTAATAAAATAATAATAATGACTTCCATTTAATTACAAATAAAATTAACTTAAATTATAGTGACGGGGAATATATATACCAACCACCATTGTACATTCACAATCACATGACATGTGTAATTTATACAATTTTTTTATACAATTTTTTTTTGTCACTATACATTTTCCCATGGGGAACGTATTCAAATGATAATATAATGAATTTAAAATTAGTGGATTTGAATCTCCTATTAAACTTTTGTGTATCACTCCCTGTTACATTAATAAATATTAAAATAAATCTTATACGTAATCTTTATTTAATTATTTTTTAAAATATATTTTATATACTAAATTCTAAAAAAAAAAAACTAAACTCTACGGGTACTTGATCTTTTAAGGACAAATATTAAATTTTTATTAATATGATAAGAAGTGACGTAAAATATAAAAATGTGTAATAGGAGATCCAAAGTCGAAATTAACCTAATGTATATAGGCTATATTGTTTCTACTCCAAAATATAAATAATTTAATTAGACCTTTTTAAGTACAATTAGAATATTAAAATACAATAATTTTAAAAAATAAAAAGAAAATATTAAATGAAGAGTAAGATTAAGTGAAAAAAAAAAAAAAGCATGGTGATGCATCCATAGCTTTAAATCGACAACTACTTAATTATATAGTTATATTTTAGGTCCAGGTTGAATTAAGTATAAATTATAAAAAGTTAATTCAACCAAACAATATTTACAGTCCTTCCGTTTTGAAATATAAACTATTTATATTTATGAAGCTTTTTCCCTTTTTTAAACCTCAGCCCCATGCACCTTCAGAAGATTATTTTGATATTTTTTTTTCTATTCTCTATTTACTTTTATTTATGGTAAATAAATTGTTAGTTTTAAAAGTATTTTAGATATTATTCCTATTTAAATATTTCGCAGGGAAAATCTTCCTAGCTTATTACCAAGTGATACGTTTTACTTAAAACTTTGAGTTTAAAAAATCATAAGAATACTTGAAAAATCACAGTTGATTTATTTTTGTGAAGTGTAGAGAAGATTAGGAAAAGAAGGCTAAAGGTAATAATATAAACTAAAATGTTCGTAGTGAGTTAGGTGGAGTAATAGACATAGAGCAGCTGTAAGTAAATATCAGATCAGGCATGCATGCAGTTTGCAGAAATTCAAAGCAAAAATTTTGACCGAGTCAGCCAGCTAGTCTTCATATAAGGGATGATGGGATGGGGAGCACACACTCTGAAGATTTTGCCCTGCAGATGATCTTTTCTTTTTGTCATTCACTCATGCATGGTTAATCTGATCCTTTAGTCTCACCGAGGCACATAACCTTTAATTTATACATGAAGTCAAAAGTTATTCCATTCTGATCAGTAGTACTTCTCATCAGTCTACTTATATATGAAAAAAAAAACTTTAATTTCAAATAGCAGAAGCAGCATTTCCATACACATTCATCATTGTATGGGCAATATATGTTTAGGCCTGCCTTAACTGGGACATAACCATATATATAATTATCCATTTATTCATTCACCCTAAACGAGTACTTCTCTGCAGGTTCTGTGGGGCTTCCAAGATCATGCTGGATGCCGGAAGTGTGCATTGGTCATTGGGTTTTTAAGATTCAGAAACTGGAACAATATATATGGAGTATACCAAAAAAAAAGAAGTTCATTAAAAAAAAAAGTTAATAAAGTGAAAATTATATGGGAGGTCGGAAATGGAGCACGCCAGTACTACACATTTTAACACCGTTCCCGGAGAGCGGGATTCCGATAGATTCTTGTGGCGTGAGGTCAAAGGCTGGCAAACTCATTGGCCCCGCACCTAATTACAATATATATAATCCATAATGGAGTACCTTTTTAAAAACAAGTGGAGTAAACGGTAATGAAAGTATATTACTGATCACTTTCAAGATCATAATATAGGAAGTTTCCCTTTGTATATACAAACCGAAATGAACCTGTCCTTAACTTGTCTCCTACCTAGCTACCCTGCTTACTCAAGCAATATTATGTCCAGCACAGTACTTAACAGTTAACAAAATATATACTACTATTTGATCAAATGGATCCAATGGATCGATAGAAAATTGTTAATATTTAAATGTCAATTCTTTTTAAAGTAAAATTTTAACTAAATAATGAGACATGATCGACCATGGATAACACAAAAAGAAAATAGGGATATTAATTTAACGTAGATTGAGAGAGAGTTATATTTAATCTAAAATTTTATTAATCTTTCGAAAGAATCAAACTAGATTAACTAAGCCTAGCTTGCATATGCTAGCTACAAGTTTAAAAGCTAGCATCCCTGATTGAATTTGAATGTAGATATTTATAATTAATAGTCGATCAAAAATACTAATTTATATTTCTCTTTGTTAAGATTGAATGTTCGTATTCTTAACAGTTAACAAAATATATACTACTATTTGATCAAATGGATCCAATGGATCGATAGAAAATTGTTAATATTTAAATGTCAATTCTTTTTAAAGTAAAATTTTAACTAAATAATGAGACATGATCGACCATGGATAACACAAAAAGAAAATAGGGATATTAATTTAACGTAGATTGAGAGAGAGTTATATTTAATCTAAAATTTTATTAATCTTTCGAAAGAATCAAACTAGATTAACTAAGCCTAGCTTGCATATGCTAGCTACAAGTTTAAAAGCTAGCATCCCTGATTGAATTTGAATGTAGATATTTATAATTAATAGTCGATCAAAAATACTAATTTATATTTCTCTTTGTTAAGATTGAATGTTCGTATTCTTATTTTAAATTATTCGAAATTGAATATCCAATTTCTTTTAATAGTAAGAGTTTTAATATAAAGTTTCATTAACAACCTTCTTAATTTTAAGATTTACATCCACTTGCCTAATAGTATCATAACGAACTACACTAATGATGATGTGAATAAATTGATAATTTTATATAAAAATTAAAAATATTTCATAATTTTTTAATCAGTTTAAGTGGATCATTCAATTTCTTATAATTCCGTTTGTTGCTGGCATATTTCACTAGAAATATTTTAATTTGGATGCGATAGAGGGGCCGCTTCTTTAAAAAGAGTTTAGAGCATTGATAGGCATTTCATGTTTCAATAATGTTGTCTCCTTCGAGAGAAACTAGATTCCATTGTTCCAATAAACATTATCAAATCAAACCTTGCAAAGAGTCATGACATTGGGGAAATGTAAGTACCTCGATCGAGGAGGGCTATAAGTAACGGAGAGAAATCAAAATTTGAAAATTAAATAATACTACTATATAGAGAAAGATATTGTCGTTTTACCAACTCGAATAGCTGTAGCAGTCAGTAATTATAATAAGTTTCAGAGCTTTTTTTGGATTGGATTTGGATGCTATAGCCACTAGCTAGCCATTCCTAATTTTTTTTTGCCAGCTTCCATTCTCATTCTATTCTTCTATTCTTCCCCACTGGCCTCTTTCACTTCAAACTTCCACAAAAGATTCCACCCCCTGAATTATATAATCCACCTGATAATGTTGATCCCTTCAACCTTTTTTTCTTAGGGTTAGGTTTAATTTCTTTTCTTGAAATGTCCAAAATACCCCTTAATCCTCTTAGTATTTCATTATACTATATCAACTGTTGACATATACATATGTGTGTGTAACACATGTCCTATCTATACACTATGTGGTCTGAAATTGATTGATTAGTTATCATGCATCCTTCAACCTTGTAGTATACGAAAAGTATAAATAGTTTAGTTAAGAGAGAATGAATTTAAAAAACAAAAAAAGGGAAAGAAATTAAGCAAAGCTTCATTAATGTAGTAAAAAAAAAACTTGATTTTTTATTTGAAATTACGAAGGGTGACATAAAGGTGTCAAGAGGAGAACCCTGTGGTCGTGGCCCATGGAACCATTTCTTGCCCAAAAGATTCAGTTCAAGCATTTAAGAATTTCCAAAGTAAAGGAACCAACCAATTAAACTCTATAGGACTGGTCCAAATGTCCTAAGAAACTATAATATACTAGGAGGAAGTTTTAAATATATAGGAGTTTCCTGTTCTACTGAAACCTCAGTCTTACCAAGACACTTTCATAGAAAGCACATTTTAATTTTTGTAGCTTGCTTTTCTTCTACGAATAACAAAGAAAGAAAGGCAACTAGCATTTAAGTTAGTTAGAATGAGAAGCCTTCTCCCTTTCCTTCTTTCTATTACAATGTCCTGAATAAGTTAAGTACCCAACAACCAAACATTTAGAGATCTTTAATGTCCACTGACACTTTTCCTTTCGCTATTCAGTGGCCAAACTTGGCTGATAATTATTCAACCGGCTAGCAAAACTAAACTGTTCTTCCTTTACCCTTTACCTTCTTAATTTGTACACTGAAATTAATTTCTATCATCCACAAAGTTAATATATGTTTGAAATAATATAAAATTAAAAATGTATTCAATAGGTAAAACAACAAAAGATAAATGGAAAGATAATTAAAGTAAAATGACAAAAAAAATTATTCGAGGTTTGTGTTCAACACATTCTCCTTAGAAAAGATTTGCCCCCTCTGGTACATATACTTGAGGTTGAAATGGATGTCCTTCTCACCAGATACAACTGATTCGATAAAGAAGTTAATATAAAATTTTTACCCGACAAATTTACAAGATTTTAAAAATCAGAACACTATCAAAATATTTTATATATGTAACAGAAGAAGAGAAAAAAAACTTGTTTTTCTAATGATTTTTTTATCTTTTAAAAACTGAATATGAATGTCCTATTTATGGAGTAATTAAGTAGATGATTAGAAGAAATGCATTAGATGATCCAATTCTAGCT
>JAWZTD010052927.1:0-10581 GCA_035221335.1 Echites panduratus | reverse complement strand
AGAATGACACTTCAAAGATGAAGAAAGACTTGTTGCAATTAGCTCAAAGGATTTAAGAACTTGTGACATTCTTTGAAAATGAACTTGCGCTAATGGTTTGACGCTCTTGTACAAGATTTGTATTTCAAGTTCAAGTTTGAAGAAAGGATGAAAATGACCCGTAAAACCTATCTTGATGTGTTCAAGATTATGTTATATCAATCCAAGAAGAAAGCATCAAAGATGGGTGAAGAAATCAAGCAAACAAACCGAGAGAAGTCCTAAAAAGGGGTGACAGGCCCCACCACAGGTGCTGGTCCAAAAGCACTTGCAGGCAACGAGATACTGAGGCTTTGAAGTTTTGATATTTGTTAAGGGTATTAATGTATTTAAACCCTATCCATGAATTGTTAGGTTAATTTAGGGTTTTGGGACTATACATAGTCTCTTATTGTTGTAATTCATAACCGACTTTTGAATCATGACAAACAATTAAACACTTCAGAGTGTAACCTTTTCAAGAATCTGTGTTAGTTTGACATGAATTCTTCTAGGGTTCTTTAAAGACTTGACTAAGGGTTTTTCATCTACTTTGTCTTAAGTGTTGATTAGTCTACCAAATCAATAGATTTGTTGATGTTGGATTAACAACAAAGGTCAATCTATTTTAAGATTGAATCACTTAATGAGTCTTACTGTCTTAGGAACTTAGCATCATTTTGATGTGTTTGAGGGTTGGGCCAATAAATTGAGAAGGCTAAACTCAAGAATCACATCAATAAAGAAAGAGAGAAAGTTACTTTCATTGAATGGATAAAGTAAAGAATGATATCATATATTAAGAAATAAGATATATACTATCAACCGTTGAAGTTTACTTAATAGAAATCTATGCCACCCCGGCTTTATAAGTACCCCAGGTACGCATATTTACATCTTCAAGGTCTCTTCAAAGTCTATAAATTAAGCATTTATATGTATATATATATATATATATATATGAAAATGTTATGGAGTGATGTAGAATACATTTTTTAAGTGATCATATTATGTCTCTAACGATCAAAGTTAATATTTTTTTAAAAAAAAATAAAATAAAATTTGATCAAGTACTCATAAGATTTAGTTTATTATTTTAAGGTTTTAATTTATATAATATATCTAAAAAAATACTTTTTTATAAAAGAATTTTTTTAGGAAAAAATAAAGTTGACTATTGTACTTGGTAACATTCTATATAAACACTCTTTATTATTATTATTATTATTATTATTATTATTATTATTATATATAAACATACATCCACACATATCTCATAGATTTGAAAAAAATAGTATTTATATGTATATCAGTATATGTATATCTCATGTGTTGCGATAAACAATAATTAAAAGTAAAATGTAAAAAATACAAAGAAATCTTATTCATCTAAAAAAATAATAATATAAAAGACCATCTTAAAATCCCATGTGTTACGATAAACAATAATTAAAAATTAAATATAAAATGTACAAGGAAATCTTATTCATCTAAAAAAGCAATAATATAAAAGACCACCTTAAAGTGTTACTATCAAAGGCCTATTCATGATCATTAACTTCGCAATATGGAAAAACAAATAATCAATGGTATCAAAAACTCATCACACAGAACACGAAACCATGATTTGTCCTAAATCTCTATTTTTGAGCCTCTTGTTAAGACCAATTACATGCAAAATTGAAACGCATAATTTTCATGCGCCGCTTAATTTTTATCACCACTATTATTTGAAAAGTTATTGTCTGCGATCAAGTATGCATGCGTGTATATCTATTATATATAGGTTAAAAAATCAATTGTGCAGGTATATATATATAAATATATATTATATATATAAATACACAAGCACATATTAGATGAAAAACTTTATGATCAACACCATTGTAAATGTTCTTAGAGTATAGGCTATACGGTGTTGCCGGTAGGAGTTCCGGTTGCTTTGGTTCGGGTATATGCTACGAAGAAGGGAGTTAAAAGAATATCGGGTGGGTCTCCCTATACTTCTCCGATGCTTAAATTAAATCTGATAAAGGAATGGGAAAGTAATGAATAGTGCTAGTTGAGCAAAGAGTCAATTACCTGTGGTAGTTGTCATTTAATGCTTCTATAAGAAAACTTATGTGATTAATTTCTTTCCTTGTTTAGTTGATGTGGGATTTAGATGAACCGTGTTTTCTGCCTCATGAGCAAATCTCTCATTTTGATGCGAGATTTATCTTTGTAGCCATTGCTGTTAATGTGCAAATGATATATCAATGGAAAGACCTTACTTAGTAGAGTAATTTCTGGGCACAAGTTTCAATTTGGCTATTGAACTTGAACTTTTTTTTTCTTCAATTTGACCATTAAATTTCTAAATGCATAGTCAATTTAACCAATTGATACTTATAGGAATTATCAATTTGGTCATTAAACTTGCACTTTTTTTCCTTCAACTTAGCCTTTAAACTTCTAAATGCATCAATTTAACCACTTTACTTTATGGTAATTTTTAATTTGACCATTACATGGCAGTCCGACCAAAATTGACTTTCATGCATTACTCTTGAAGGTAAAATATGTTTATCTCATACTTAAATACAAGGGAAAAAATAAATTACATGGGAAAAAAAGATGAAAATATATTAAAATGATGTCTAAAAACTTAGAAAGATTTCAAAGTTCCAATCAACCCTGATTTTTGTTTGTATGTGGTACTTGAAAATGATGAATTGCAAGCCATTTATTAGATGCAAAATGTGTAAGTGAATGATTTTGTAGATTTTGAAGAGGGTTAAAAACCTTCGAAAAGTTGTCTGGACAAATGAAAAAGAAGAAGGAGAAAAACGTCTAGAGAATGACTCTGCGTATTGATTCCTTCTTTTTCTGTTAGGATGTTTTAAATTTCAATTTCCATGTTGGATTTCGTGACATGGATTTTTTTTATATATGACATGGATAAAATTCTGATATGGACAATATATGTTAGCTTTTCACTAGAAAGTAATTTCACTTACCCATCTTAATTAGCCGGATTACCTTGTGATGCTCAAATTGATAATTTACATAAAATGAAATGTTTAAATTGACGATTTTAGAAGTTTAATTGCTAAATTGACAAAAAAGTACAATTCAATGGCCAAATTGATAATTCCCAAGTGTAATGGTTAAACTAAAGCATTTAAAAGTTTAATGGTACAAGTTCAATAGAAAAGTTGGTTCTTGTGTCGTAATTTTCACTATTAATATACTCTTAAATGTTAAGTGGTGATCATGAAAAATATGCCCAAAGGTGTCTATACACAACTATACGTGCTAAGGCGAGCATAGCACTATGAATAATTTTGTGGTCAATTTTTACAGATATATTTGAAAAAGCCTAAGGACTGCCGGGAGGTGAATTAGGTTTTTAGAAACCTTTTCAAATCAAATTTAAAATCTCTTTCTGTAAATTCGAAAACTATCTTGGTTTAGACAAAATATTAAACCATTAATATGAAATAAATGACATGCAATGAATACCACTAAGAGAAAGCAATAAAGAAGATAGCTAAGCTAAGAACCCAATGATTTATATTGATTCAATTCACCCTTGTGAGTCTGCACCCACTACCTAAGGTTTTCTACTTTAGGATTTTACCCAAATCCACTAATTTCGACAAACAATACAACCAAGGGTAACAAACCCAAGTTCTGCAATCAATTACAAATTAGGACATAATCCCGTCTAAGGATTTTATGTCACCAAGACAACCTAGTACAACTCAAATCAAACTAGGATCACAATCTCCAAGGGTTTTGTGTCACAAACACAACCTAGACAATCAAGCAACAATGAATCAAACTAGGATCACCATTACCAAGGGTTTTATGTCACAAAGACAACCTAGCAAACACAAAAGCAAGACATACGGAGATGGATTTAAGAAACACTTCCTTTTGGTGTGAGATATTATGATGAAGTTACCTCAAGCACCTTATTGGATGATCTTGATTCACGAGGTAAAAAGAGTATAAATCTTTGAGATTGTAACGATGTCTAAAAGGATTTTAAATCTTTGGAGCTCAATTTTCTTTCAAGTGAATGAGGATTTCTAAACTGTTTTGGTGCCAAGAATTATCCTCAAAGTGTTGGGAAAGTATTTAAATGATAGATAGAATGCCTTCCTAACGGATAAAAAAATGACCATTTTCTGACAAGAATGGATAGTCCATTAGATAGGGGGGAAATTTGGGTTCGAAACTTGCCCAAAAACTATTTGAAAAGCTTTTGGATCCTGAATCAAGAGATTTGGCCTATCCATTTTATAGGCTTACTAAAGTTGACGATCCAAAACACTTGTATTTGGACTTCTCATGATATATTTGATCAATGCCTTTCAAAAGTACTTTAATCACATAATTTTTAGAAGAACTCTTTTATTAAAATCATGAGATTTTGAAAGATATAATTTTTGAAAATATTTAAAAGATTATTTAGTTTAAGATTCATCCTAGAAAGGAAGATTTGGTATAAAGAATATAAACTAATTACCTATCCAACCTGCCTATATTAATTCTTCAATTTTGAAGTCTTTATATCCATAAATCTTGAACTTTGGAGGATTTCTTTCATGATAAATACCAACTTGCTTGAAGAATTATGTGATGTATTCTATACAACCCATAATAGATCAATTTTTAAACCACATTAGTTCTAGTTTGATATCATCAAAATAAAGTTAATTAAAAGCTTATTAAGGCTTTCAATATTCTTAAAACAATGATATAGTTTTTGTCACAGCTTATAATAAAAAGGGTGAAAGTCCCATCGGGGACAACCCAATGAGTAGAGTGGCGAGCACTAATACCAAAGGTCCCGAGTTCAAATTCTGTCAGTACAGTCCTAGGTTGACCCGAAATGCATCCGCAGATAGAGATTGCAAGCTCAAAAGAAATAAAAATAAGGTGTGAAAGACTTTTTTTTGTTTCCCTGTAAATATTTTGAAAATTCATTTTGTTTAACTTGTATATATTATAATTTATGGAGAATAAAAAATGTAAAAAAGGCATACAACTTTGTTATTTTTTTCCTTCCGAATCTTCAAAGATTAAAATGAACATCATTATTTATTTCATCATCATCATTCATCCAGAGTTCATGATATTTTATAAAAAATGAAATTCAATATATTTTTTAAAACCACCAAAGTCATGGTACGATTGGTAAACCCCTACAATTTCACCACAATTTTCACCACAATTTTAGAATCCATTTGTATTTGAACACCTCTCCAACCTTTAGCATTACAAAATTGCAAGCCCTCTTTAAGAGCCTCCAATTCTGCCAAAAAATTTGTTATGTCCTAGGAACTTACTAAAAACACCCATAAAAGCACCACCACAACCAAGGACTATATCCCCAGGCCAGCTAGTCTAGGATTACCCTTTGAATCTCCATCTACATTCAACACAAACTGTTGAACTCCCTCTCGCCACCAAATGACTGGAATGCACCTTCTCCTAATCTGCCTCGATTGAGCTAGAATTCAAAGCAAAAAGTTGATTTGAATGATATCGAAGGCCTGAGCAAGATCCCTTAACTTCCCTGTGACTTTATGAATGATTAAAGCCTCAAAACTATCCTCCCATCATAGACATATTTGCATCGTGTAGCCCAAATTTCATGACAAACTAAAGCTTCAATTAGACAAGATGCACTACCTAAGTTTTGCTTCTAAAAAATCCATTACTTCAACATACATTCCAGAGACATGAGATGAGATGAGACAAGATGTATTGTGTTTCATAAACAAAGAAAAATGATTCTATACCTGCCGAGCAATAGAACATCTCACAGACAAATTATCCCTATCTTCTACACTGCAGCCATAATGACATTGAGAAGATAATTGAAAATGCATGGATTGGGCTAAATCCAAACACAAGTAAAAATGTTGCAGGTTCCACATGAATATAGTAAGGGATAGTACTACGAATAGGTGTTGAAAATGAAAATCGATACCTGGTCTACCCCTTTCAAGTTGTTGTAAACAAGACGAGAGGGAAAACTAACCCTTGTGAGTGAGTGTCAAGATATAACTATCCTTTGCATGAGCCATATCAATGCAAAACCCCCTCCAACCTCCTCTCCAAACTGAGGTAGCAACTCCTACAGAAAAGGTAAATTCCATGCTCTATTGTGAATCACATCTACAACTTTCAAGGAGTCTAATTCTTTCGAATCTTCAGGTTCACTTAGTCTACCACTAAGCATCCAATTTTCATGCCAAAAAGACACATTCTCCGTCCCCAATAGAACTGTGATGAATGGCTCAGCCTCATCTGCCACTTGCTGAAGCCATCTCCAAACTCTTGATCCTCCATGTTGTAATGAAGTACCAAGCTTAAAGCTGTATTTCAGTTTAAGATGCTTAGACCACAATGATGAATTAGTTCTAAACCTCCACCATAATTTAAACCCAAATGCATGGACAAGCTGATGCAATGAAGAAACTCCCAAACCTTCTCTCTCAAAAGGTCTGCATATTAAAAACCATGCACACAATAACCTTTGAATCCATATGTAGAGCTGCCCGGAAAAAAAAAAAATGATTGCCAAAAGCCTCTCAATTTCATTAATAACTCTTATAGGAGGATTCATAATTGCCAAAGCATATATTGACATGGCATTCAAAGCATGTCTAATGAGGATTAATCAGCCAGCAACAGAGAGATACTTCTTTTTCCAGCCATTTATTCTTCCCTTAACTCTATCAATCAAAGATTCAAAATACAACACTTTAGCCCCCCTAAGAAAAATTGGCCCACAAATATGAGATAGGGAATTATTTCAAAGGACGACAGATTAAGTTTTTGATTAAAAGCAGTCTACTCCTTGGACAATAAGCAGGCATATACAAGGAGCTTTTATGAAGATTAATACATTAGCCTGAACAATCTTGATAAAACTCCAGAAACTGAACAAGAATTTTAATTTCCTTCTTGAAGCCCCTAGTGAATATAATTATATCATCTCCAAAGTATAAATGACATATTGGCAGACCAACCCTATTTGAAACATAGTTGCCAATTAATCCATAAATAGGTGCTTATTCAAACCCTGAGAAAGATCTTCGGCCATATAATAAATAGAGTACAAGATAAAGGGTCCCCTTGCCTCACACCCCAACTAGCTTGAAAAAATCCACAGAGCGCCCATTTATAGTAATTGAAAATTTATTTTGAATTAAACAATTACTAATCAATTGAACAATGTGATCATTGAAACCCAATTTCTTCAAAACACAAAATTAGAAAGTCCCACGACACCCAGTCAAAAGCCTTTAACATATCTAACTTAAGCAGTTACCACCTCAACATTGTTTTATTAAAGGACTGGATAAGTTCCAAAGCTAGCAAAATATTATTAGAAATATTGCTTAAACCCACAAGCCCTAATGCACTTGGGAAGAATAGGGACTAATCGAAGAGATGTCCCATATTTTTTGAAGAAAAATTACATAAACTATTAGGCTGCAAATCCTCAAAGGTTATAGGATTATTTACCAAAGAATCAGAATTAGCTGAGCAGAGGTGAAAAATTCTGGCAGTGGAACCCCGAACAAGAAATCTTTGATTGCTTGAATGACATCACTGCAAATCAAATCGTAGATTTCTGTATAAAAAATCCCCGAAAACCCATCTACACCAGGAGCACTTTCCTTATCTAGTGAAAACACTGCATCCATCACTTCCTCAACCGAAGAAGTTTATCAATTTCAGCATTCATACTTTTCAGATACAACTCTCGTCAAATCTTTAGTAAATTTCCTTTAATCACTTAGGCAACCCATCTTTTGAGATAAAAGCTGTGAAAAGAAACTGATTACTTCATCGATCCTCAATCTCCACCATATTAGTCAACAAATTCCCCTCTCTACTTTGACATATTGTGCTAGAAATTAATTTTACTTTACTTGAATATATTAAATATTAGCAATTAATAAATTATGACTTGTGAAATACAGTCACTCTAAAAAATCCTAAAAAATTCTAATAAAAAAAATTCAAAAAAATGTATTTTTTATGATAGCATGTTTTAATTTTGGAAAACACTTACAAATTACCATACCTAAATACAAAACAACTTAACTTAAAGAAAGAACACATTTCTATCGAAAGCAATATTGCAAAACCACTTTTCTATAAGCCCTTCCAAACAAGATCTTTGTTTTGAGATAGTGTAGATTTCTTACCTTCCCAGATAAAATAAATTTGTCTACAACACTGTTTATACCACATTAATAATCGCTATGAAAAAATCCAAATGAACAGTCTCAAAAACAGTTTCAGCATATATATATACATATATAGTAATGCTATGGAGTGCTCCAATTACGATCAAAATTAACTATAAGAGGATAAGAAAAGATAAGGTTTTCTATAAATATTTTTTATAAACTAAAGTCTAAAAAGATAAACTAAACCATAGGGATGCTTGATTTTATTTAAAAAAAAAACAGTTGGCCATTAGAGACCTAAGTGGAGTACTTCATAAAGTGGATGTGCTCCGTAACACTTTATAATATTTTTGATATGATTAATGTGAATCACCAATCGAGAACTTTTAAGCCAAGCAAAACTTTCTCAATGAAATTCTGGAAGGCTAGTAATACACTCTAATCATGCATATCTCTCTAGTCTCCTCTTCCATTTTGCGATGGGATTGTTCTTGAGCTGAAAAATAAATAAATATATATAATATATATCGGAAATGCTATAGTATGCATAATTGTCGAAGTTATTGTGGATATATGTTAAAAATTGGATAGAAGGCTTATTTTCCTTTTTAAAAAATAAATTTTTTATAAAAAAACCATTTGTTTAGACATATGTCATAATAGAAAACCTAGATAAAGTAAACAATAATGGTATTTGATCAAATTTAAAAACTTTAAAGTAAATTTATTTTTTAAAAGAAGGAGTTAGGTTTTCTGTTTTATTTTTTATAGTTGCCTACTATAACTTAGGAAATTATGCCCACCATAGAATTTCTATATATATATATATATATATATGTACTTGGATGATAGTCTTAACTCCTTTTAGATATATATTTTATAAGCAAAAACCCTAAAAGGATTTGATCAAATTTTAAAATTTGAAAATAATGTTTTATAAAAAATTTTTAAATTTTTTTAAAAGAAGGAGTTAAGTGTTCCGGCTAATTTTTAACAGTTTCCTGACCACCATATATATATAAATATATATTTTATATAGAAGTATACAAAAATGTTATGGAGTGTACTATTAAGTCTCTAATAATCAAAATTAATGATCAATTGTCTTATTTTTTTACAAAAAAATTTAAATTTGATCAAATACATCTAGGGTTTAATTTGTCCATTTAGAGTATAATTTATAAAATATATTTTTAAAAAATAAAATTTTCTCCAAATTAGTACATATACTATTTATAAGCTGCCAAAGTAATACTTCCGATAATTTGATAGCAATTTTTAGGCCGAAACTTTAATTTTTTGGTCAAAACTTCCACCGTTCCGGATACTAATTTGGCAACTCGTAAATAATATGAATATTAATTTGGGAGAAAATAATATCAGATATTACCTTTGACTTTGACCAAAAGATAGGATATGATACCACTATAATTAATTTCTCTCTTCTTTTTTAAAATAAAAATATATAGTTGATTTAAACTTTGTCCATTAATTCTTATGGAATTTGGTCGTATTGAAATCATTTTCTTAATGTGTTTCCCGAATTTAGATCAGTTAACAAATAGTAAATTGTTAAACAATTGAGCAATTAAGCCAATAAACATTAATTATGAAATCAAGATGTATAAGGGGAAAAGACTCAGAATAACAAATACATTAACATTAGTCACTAAATTAATTATACTTTTTGATTGGATTTTGCCAGAATCAACTCTCTCTTTTTTATCTTCTTTTTACCCTTTTTTAAACCGACTCCGGCAATTTTCTCTTTTTCTGTTATTTTTCTTTTTGTGTTAAGTAGTTCTATAACTACACCCTCCTAAAATCCGATGTATAACATTTAAATCCACAAAATTGGTTAGATCGAAACTTATTTGGTCCTAAATAAAAGATACAAATTATCCCCGTTCAAACTTAAAATTTAAATAAATTTCTAAATAAAACCTCCCATTAAATCCAAAATAAAAAAATTATAATAAAATTCATTTTTCCTTGATTTGGAAATTCACAATTCATTTAACAAAATAACTTATCAAACAAATAAAAAAAACAAATATAATTCAAACCGAAATATAAAAAATGATTAAATAGATGAAGAATTAATTAAAGCCACTTAGTTACAATAAAGGATAATAGGGAAAATTGGGATGTTACACCATAAGGATAAACTAAAATCTAAAAAGGAAAAACTAATTTCTTGATCAAATTTTACTTTTTTTTTTCTTAAAAAAATTGAATTAACTATTGGAGAATTATTTTTTTTTAAAAAAAAGACAATTGACTTAATTTTGACCGTTAGAGACTTAACTAGAGCTCTAAATAATTTGAGCTCCATTGGCCATAATAGTATAAATATATA
>JAWZTD010052916.1:0-10581 GCA_035221335.1 Echites panduratus | reverse complement strand
AGAGTGTCTGTTCAAACACTTAGTTTCTTCCTCCATTCCTTCACTCTTTTCATGCCATTCCATCTTAGTTTCTTCAAACATCATTCTTCCAACTTCTTGACATGAATTTGAGTTTTCAAACCCTTCAATTATCATCAGAATCCAAAGCTTCTTATCTTCGTGGAATTCTTCAAGTTTTGATTTTCATAGTAACTCTTCAAAGTCAAAGAGTTCTTTTTTCCATTGAATGATACCAAAGCTTTCCTCATCTTTGAAGCGCTTGCCCTTGTAATAGGTCCATCTGGTAATCTTCTTGCTCTCCATCACATAATCTTTTGGACCAAGTAAATATCTCATAACTCTTGTTATGGCATGCTAATGTTCTATACCTGGTTTGCTTGTACACCTGTTGAGTACTGCCGCTGCATAAGCAATGTCAGATCTTGTGTAATCAGTCACATATCTCAAACTGCCAATTAAGCTAGTGTATTTCTTTTGATTTAATACATCATCATCACTTTTAAGAGGAAATAAGTGAATATTTGAATCAAAAGGACTTGTCACATTTTTTGAATTAAGAAATTATATTTTTCAAAATTTTCTCAATATATTGTGATTGATCAATAAAAATACCATCATATGTTAGAGTAATTTTTCAAACCCAAAATAAAATTTGCCTCACTTAAAATTTTCATATCAAAGTGGCTTCTGAGCATGGTTTTTGTCTCTTGTATCACATTCAAATTAGAGTAATAGCAAATCATCAACATAAAGGCAAATTATAACATGTTATTCTAAAATTTATAATAGATGCATTTATCACACTCATTTGATTTATAGTCATTTTCAATCATGCAGGAATCAAAATTTCCATGCCTTTACTAAGGTGCTTGCTTTAAGCCATATAGAGATTTAGTCAATTTACACACTTTGTTTTCTTGACTAGCTTGAACAAAACTTTCGATTGTTCCATATAAATTTCTTCATTTAGATGCCCATTCAAAAAAGCAGTTTTAACATCCATTTGGTGAATTTATAAATAAAAAATTGCAGCGCAACTATTGCAATCAAAAGTCTAATGGATGTTATTCTTGTAATAGGTGAATAACTATCAAAAAATTCTAAACCTTCCAATTGTTTAAAACATTTGGCAACTAGTCTTGTCTTATATTTTTCAATTGAACCATGTGGTTTCAACTTCTTTTTTTTTTTTCCCTAAAGACCCGTTTACAACCAATTGTTTTTGAATTACATGAGTAATTAGAAATTAGTGATTCCATTTCATCTTTTATAGTCTCTTTCAAAAAAATTGCATCAGGAAATGTCAAAACTTCTTTTAAAGTAAGAGGGTTATTTTCAACGTTAAAAACATAAAAATCAAGACCATAATCTTTTTCTACTCTTAACTCTTTTACTTCTTCTGGGTTGAAAATTATCATTATTTTCTTTACTCAAAATTGAAGTAGAAGAGTTAGGTAGAGATAAATTATTTTCCTCAATTCTTTGACCCCCCACCATTTTTAAAATTAAAAGGAGTTTTTTCTTCATGAAAAATTGTACCAGTTGACTCAAAATCACATTATTCTCAAGATTTAAAAATCTATAAGATGTACTTTTGGAAGCATAACCAAGAAATGCACAAGTATTGAATTTCACACTTAATTTAGGAGTTTTGGGATCAATTAGCATAACATAAGCCAAACAACCCCAAACCCTAAAATATCCCAAATTTGTCTTATAGACTTTCCACAATTCAATCACCGTTAACTTTGACTTTTTATGTGGCTCCTTATTTAACATTGTTTACTAGATCGGACTGGACTAGAATGTCGGATTGGGAACCGATTATCAAACCAGTTCATAAGATGATATTGGACATTTTTTTTAATATAAAAATAGTTCTTTCAGTGAAAAACAAGATAGGACAGACTAGTTTTACCGGTGAACCGGCCGACATGAAGTTGAACCGGTCGATTTTTTTACAAAAAAAATTAAAAATATTTTAATAACAAATCACTCTTTAATCAAATTATAAAATTTCTCATTTAGTTATTATAAAATGAAAGAAATTTACTCAAAATATAAGTCATTATTAAATATTAATTAATAAATAAAATATCTTATAATCTTCAAGTTTTACCCCCATTAAAATTATCATAGTTAAAGCATTTTAAAATAAAACCTTTTATTACTAATTATAAAAAAACTGTTAATATCATAAATATAAAATTTATTATTATTGTATTTGAAATGATTAGATGTTAAATTATTAATAAAAAATTTTTATCTATAAGAAATATATTATTTTGTTTTTATTATAATATTACCCGTTTAATTACGGTTCAATTACTTTTGGATCATTAAACAGTGAATCATTAACCTTATAGGTTTGATATCCTTACCGGTTTTTAAAACATTGCTATTTAATACATCACAAATTGTCAAAATACCTTCACCCCAAAGATTTGAATGTGCACAAGATTTAATAAGCATGAAATTAGTTAACTCAACCAAAGTTATATTTTTCCTCTTAGCTACACTAGCAATGGCAAATGAGACTGGTTAGATGGGTTTGAGAACCCGCAAAAGATAGACGGGGTAGGTTGGGACGGGTCGAAGGGGCGGGGCAAGGCCCCCGAGCTAAAGGGCTAGGATGGGGTGATTCCATAGGCAGACCGAGTCGGGCTGGTTCAATTTTTAAAGGAAGGTTTAAAAACTTGAAACTTTAAATTTAGGAGTGTATAATTTTTTATCTCTAAAAGTAAAAAAATAACAATGTTAGAAATTGAAAAGTGTAACACTATAAATTTTTATAAGTGTGTGAAAATGTATAAATAACTTGAGTTTACTAAGTTTAAAATTATCATAATTTAACATTGCAATAAAAATTACATTTATGTGTTATCATGTTGTGACATAGATGATTCTTCGTAAATGTCTCAATCTTCGTGTGAAATTGGTTGAGCCATGACTTGAAGTTGTTTTTCTGCCTTTATCCAATTAGAAGCGCACATTAGAGCCTCCTAAGTGTCGGGTGCCATTAGACTCTTTGATTCATCTAACCTTCTCCCACTTTTTCTATAGGCACTTTCGGACTTTACGGTTGAAATGGGAGCTATTAGAACATCGGGTGCCATTAGACTCCTTGATTCATCTAGCCTTCTCCCACTTTTTCTAAAGGCACTTTCGGACGTTACGGTTGAAATGGGCGCTGTTAGAACATTTCATGCCATTCTAGATAAAGATGGATATTTAGCTTCATTTTGTTTCCACCATCCTAAAATGTCAAAATCTGGTTCTTTATTACTCACTTGCACTTGAGCAGCTTTGTTGTAGATTGTCAACTCATTCAATCAACCAGATGAAAATGAAGACAACGACGAATATCCAATCCTTGATTTTTTGTTGCTGATTATGTTGAAGATGGTGGAAGTAGTGTTGAACTGTTGGGACGGCCTGCGTTCCTCTGCTGCTGGCATTGTTGTGGTTGGTGTAGAGAACTGTTCTTGATATGATGCAAAAAGAGACTCTCCAAGTTTGCCCTCATATAATTCTTCAGTTGTTCTACCTTCGTCTGTCATGATAGCACTTCTGAACTCTCGAAGTACAACCTGTACAAATAGTTGATGTTTGTATCGAAACCTAATATCTTAAAACCAGGATCCATACAAATAGCAATGCAATACACTAATGGAATATCAGAATAGTATTTGAAATATTTCTTTTCCATAGCCAAAACCATTTGGGTATAGTCACTACATTAACTAAATTCATTAAATGAATGAAAAACTTGAATTAAAGTGGAGACCATGTATTGTGTAGTGGGATAATATAGTTCCAAAAGTAAATAGGTTGCTTGTTTAAATGTTTTAAAAAATGATGATATCAAAAATAGAACTTGTTGTTTGGGGTTGAAATCTAGTACCATTACAAAATTGAATAAGTTGATTTTTATAAGGCAACACACTATATATCATGTCATGTGCTGAGTTCTATCTAGTGTTTACATCTATCTAAATTTCCTATAACTCAAATTTTGTTCTTGACAAAGATATTTAAATTGTTGTGCCCTAACTGAAGAAGATTTAATAAACCATACAATGTTTCGAATTATAGTAACAACTTTATCCACAAATTTAAATCCATTTTTAATAATTAAATTTAAAATATGATGACCGTGTGCATCGTAACACACACAAATTAAACCTAATTACCAAACTATGTAGTTAGAGCAAGTAGGGTCGATCCCACAGAGAATTGAATTTAAATTTAATTATCACCAATCAACAAATAACAAAAAGGTTGATTTTTGGAAGATTTTTGTGAAAAGTAATTAAAAGTAAATCTAACAATAAAAGTTAAGAAGATAGATGAGAAAGCTGTTAATAAGCAACAATCCATAAGTCAATTGATTAGAGAAAGCTGTTAACAAGAAAACAATTCGTAAGTCAATTGATTAATCATAGATTAATTAAGACAATTGAGTAGTTGATTTTAGAGTT
The DNA here is from genome assembly GCA_035221335.1 of Echites panduratus. Lineage (NCBI taxonomy): Eukaryota > Viridiplantae > Streptophyta > Magnoliopsida > Gentianales > Apocynaceae > Echites > Echites panduratus. The sequence goes on along the minus strand of JAWZTD010052916.1, from coordinate 6,100 downwards.
TGGCTTAACGCTTAAATCCCTATCCTTTAATTAGATCGATTCTTGTAGCAAGAAATAAAATCCCTAATTTAATCAAATAAACCTAATTCTTAGCGATCAATAGATTTATTCAATTAAATTACATTAAACATGAATTCATCAACAACATCAAATTACATAAAAGACAGTAACTTTAATTTCATGCAAATTTGATTCATACAATTCTTTATTGTAAATCAAGTTGGTAGTCGAAACCTAATTTAACAATAGTTGCTACTTGGTGGGTTTAGCAATCTTAGTGATAATATTTAAACACTAGCAATATAACCATGCAAATTAATCTAGGTGATCAAGCTAAATCAATAAATATGATTAATAAGATAAAAACAAGAATAGCATAAATACTCAAAAATAAATATCAAATTTTAATATGAAAAACAAAGAAAATCTCATAATCCCGTATCAAAATGACTGACTTCATAATCCCGTATTAAAATGACTGACTTCATGTTCTTATTAACAAAAGAAAACTATTCACAAGACATGATTAACACACCAAAGAGAAGATAAAAGAATTCTGCCTTGAAGGAAAATCTTCTTGTCTTCGAAACTTCGAGAAATCAATCTTGAATTATGTATCTTGAGTCTTGACTAAGAACTCTCTCAAGAATCCAAGATGGCTTCTCAAGAATCAAATATAACTTCTCAAGAATAGATCTTTCCTTAGAGTTTGTATTCCCTCGATTTGTTTAAAACATCTTTTCTTTAATTTTCTCATTGTTTTTGGAGTTTTCTTTTCTTTTAAATAATTTTCTCCTTTTATGATTGTCTTTTCTTTTCCTTGATTAATTCCTTGTTTTAGGGGTTGTTTCTTCTTTTCCTTCAAATCCTCCATATATTGGGGATTATCTTCTCTTTTAATTAAAATCCTCCTTCTTTTAGGATTCTTTTTCTTGATTTCCTCCTTATATTAGGGTTGATCTCATCTTTTCCTTGATTTCCTCCTTTTTATCTTCTCTTTCCCTTGATTTATTCCTACAAACAAAAATAATGTATATGAAATTAAAATATTTCTTAAATTAGCATAATTAAGTTAAGTTATTTAAATTAATGGCATAAAAAGATACATAAACTTAGCTTAAATATGCACAAATCATATGACATGCACACCAGTTATGAAAAAGTTTACCACTTAAAATTGGTTTAATTTCACTAACAAGAATAGGAATACTAGAATCATTATTTTTGACATTATCAAAGGAAATTGTAAAAATTCTATTCAAAATATGGAATTCACGAGTAGTTGATAAGATAAATTGTGCAATTGAAATACCGGTGTGAGGATACTTAAAAGGTTTAAAGCAAATTGTTCTTTTTTGAATAACCCAATCTTTATTAATTTAGTGACAAGTTATACACAAGCAGTACCAACCATTAACAGCAAACCAAGAATCACACTTAAGAGCAAATTAATACTATTTATTGATTTTAGATGAGATGTAAGCTAAATTTTCATAGTTTTATAACAGTTTATAATATTATTTTTTAATGTCGACCTAAGTGTTCTATTAAATGTTGGTTGTAAGGATTGTGTTACAGTCTCATTAAAACTTTCTGTTTCTATTATTCCAAAAGATATATTTTCAACTATGGCCATTGAACAAGTTTTTCTCTAGCAATTTTTTAATCAAATCTAAAATTTCTTGTTACCATATCTCCGTTACAACTATTTGTTGTTTTTTTCAAATTTTCATTACACTCAATATATGCTCATTTCTAATGTATCTAGTCAAGGTTCTAATCTCATTTCCACTTTTATGTACATATGTCTTGCCACAAAGTATACAAATTACTTTTTCAACCTCTTTTCTAAATATTTTCCTAATATTATATTTTTTTCTTTACCCTTATTTGTGCTATAAGAAGAAGTACACGGTTGTCTTAAACGGCTAGTGGGTGTCTGCGTGTTCTCAATATCATCAACATCAAAATCATCACCTAAGGCATCGACTTCGGGAAAATTTTTTATGGGATCATTTTCAAAAAATCTATTTATTTGTTCTTCATCGGTGTTAATTTGGTGGGAAGATGAACGAAATACAAATCTATCTATTTTTTAACTAGATAATTAAAAATAAGTGCCAGATAAAATGCAATTAAGAATAATTAATAATAAACAAGGAAATAAATAACTATGCAAATACAACAAATAATAAGATAGGTAGAAAGAAACTAACTTGGAAATCGTAAATCGAATGATTTAGTAGGAAATTGTGGAAGATTGATAACCAAAATTCTTCACAAACTCCTTCCAAATCAAAATTCTTCTTGCCAAAAAAAAAATTTTTTCAAACCAATATAGACTTTCAATTAGAGAATCGGATGAAGAAGATTGAACAATGGAGAGTTTGGAGGTTTTTGTGGGAAATAATGAAGTGTTGGGGGTTGTTATAGAAAACAAAGTTCTAGCTGTTATTGCGAAAAAATGTTTTTTGAAAAAAAAATTTAAAAGGTCACATGAAAATTAGGTAGGCAGGCTAGGCTGGCTGGGGACCAACCTGGGGAAGCTCATATGCTGTGCCAGAAAAAAATTGAACCGCATAGGTTTTAGGCGGTTTCACAAGTTGGGTCTATTCAGGTTATTGTTCACACTGGTTAAAAACTGGGAGGGTTGAAACGGGCTGGGCCGAGTGGGTTGGTAGGCCATTGCTAAACTACACCATTAGATGCTAGAGAATATGGAGTAACTTCATGAATTATTCCCAATGATCTTATAAAAGAATTATACTCATTAGAATCATATTCCTCTATAACTTCTTAATCTTTTTTATTTTTTTATTGAATTGTTTTTCTATTTTGTGTAGGTATTCCTTAAACTTCTTAAACACATCACTTTTATGTTTCATCAAATAAATATAAGTATATTTTGCGAAGTTATCAATAAAACTGACAAATATTCCCTTCACGCTCCGAGCTCACAAACATAACTATGGATCAATTCTACCAATTCAGTTTTTCTTATGACATCAAAATGATTTCTTTTTGTGATCTTTGCTTTACTATGAACTTCACATTTTTCAGAATCCTCTAATCATTGGAGTTAATCCAAAGCTAATCATGATTCCCACAAAACGACTATTAATATGACGTAAATGAGCATACCAAAAATCTGTAGAAGAGACCACATAAACAAAAGATGAAGATACTTTATTCATCTCAATATCTAATTTAAACATACCATCACATGTGTACAAATTACCCACAAAATTACCCTTTTTGGTAATCACATGTTGGTCCGATTCTATGATCTGCCTGAAACAAGCCCTATTGAGTAGATAACTTGACATCTGATTCTTACTCATTGAAGGAGTATATAGCTCATCTTTTAAGGTCAATTCCCTTCCAGATGTAAATTTCAATTCAACTTCTCTAGTTTCCAACACTTAAGTGGTATGATTATCACCAAGCATGATGGTTTTAGGTTCATCAAAAGAAGTATACACTTTGAACCATTTTTTATCAAAGCAGTTGTGATGTTTGCACTTGAGTCTGCCCACCAACTACCAACACTTTCAACCATATTAATGTTTGTTATCATAGCCACAAATGGCTCTTCTGTTACATTGGCTTGCGGAGTAATCCCACTTTTCTGAAATCTACAAAATTGAATAATATGCCCGCTCTTGCCGCAGAAAAAACACACCTCATAATTTTGTTTTGGTTCATTTTGTACTTGGTAATTATTACCACCACCTTTCTTGGGAGGTCCATAATTTTTTTTTTTAAATTCTTTCTTTTTTGGCTTCACAATGGTATTTTTGTTAGTATTAGGAGTAACATTCTTTGAATAAATTAAATTTACCTTTGTTGTGATCAGTGGCGGATCTAGGATCGGTAGGAAGGGGGGTCACAATTATAAATAAAAAAATCACAAATGAACATAGAAAATTATAATGCATATGCATTAAATATAAGATGTCATATTTAAATTATGCACTCATGATAGAAAATTATATTGTATATTCAATAAATGTGTTTTTCGGATATTTTTCATTTCCTCAACATTATTAGCGATATTATAAAAACAAGGTCTTAGTCTTAGACTAGGATCAATAACAATTTATTCTGTGACACTTGGATTGGAATCTTCTTGAATTGAGTCACTTTGATTAACTTCTTTTGTAAAAATACTAGTACCACCTTCATTTTGATTATGTTGAAATTCCGTGCTAACCATTTAGTTCTCGTAACAAATTTATCCATATAAGATATAATAAAAGAATGAAAATTTGAAATTAATGACTCACTATAATCAAATAATAATTATCATAAATCACAACAAAATCAAAATACCAAGTGAAATGTAAAATATAAAACCAACTCAGTAATAAAATATTTTAAAGCACCAAGTGAAATAAAAGAAAATAAAACAATCCTAACTATAAAATATTCCAAAAAACCAAGTGAAATAAAAGAAATAACAATAACCTGGCAAACTAATGCTCTGGAAATTAGAATGGAGGACGAAACTGGAAGGAATGCTCTGGAAATTTGTAGGGTGAACGAAACTGAGGTGGAGAGAAAGAAGAGTTTCTTAATCTTCAGACAAACGAATGAGAATCGAGAAAAATAGAATAAAGAATAATATAAGATAGAGTTGGCAAGCAAGTTGAAAATATGGACCAATAAATAACTTTTTTATTTAATTTTCTTTTATAATATGATATAATAAGGAAAAAAATTTATTAAGTTCAAATCATTCTTTAAAATTTAATTGAATAATGATTAATAAAAAATTTTAAAAAATTTATTGGAATCTAATAATTCTTTTAATGACAAAATAATATATATAATATACACTAATAAAGAAATTTTCAAAATTATTAGATCAATTTTATCACAAAATAACATGTTATATGTATATATATATATATACTAAAATTTTTTTTTTCAAAATTTAAGGGGGGTCCATTGCCCCCCTGGCACCTTCCTCCCTCCGCCCCTGGTTGTGATGGCTAGTTTTTTGCTCTCTATTGGTTGTATCAATGCATCTTGACCCATTGCTTCTACTTCCATCCGAATTCTCATTATCAAGGTTTCAAGGTAGTTTCTTTTGATTTATGTCTCATGTTTTTCTGAAATTCTTTCCATGAAAGTGCAAGTTTATCAATTATATCATAAACAATAAGATTATCTCCAATCTTGACATCGTTAGATCTGAGCTCTCCAAATATCATGATAAAATCATTCACTTGATCTACTACTGATTTATTGTTCACCATTTGAAATGAAAAAATCTGCTCGCAGTATATTTTTTAGCACCTGCCTAATCAGTATCATATTGACTCTACAAAGCTTTCCAAATTTTCTTGGTAGTAGAGTAAATTCTATCGTTATAATCATATGAATTATTAGATAGACAATTAAGAAGAAAATTATTGCAACTTAAATCATCACTGTTATATTTTTTCATCATTTCCATGTGAATTACATATTCATCATCATTAATGTCGATGATATCTATCTTGTTTGGATTCTTTGCAATAAGAATATATGCAATTTTAAGAAGACTAAAATAAAATAACACCTTACTCTTGTACCTTTTAAAGTGAGTACCACTGAAAAGGAATGGTTTGTTGTGATATCCTATTTTAATATCCACCTGTTTTTCAACTGTCGTCATTTTGTTGAATCTCTTTAAAATTGTTGGTGATATTACAATTTTAATAGACAGTATTTAAAGAAAAGCTTTAGGCTAAGATGCAGATATCTCGCTCTCTTTAAGAAGATTCAAGCTCATTGCAACAAAATATTCTCACTGATCCAGCAGTAACACCTTTGACTTGTCAACTCCAGTATAAAATAGCTTGATCGGGTCGTATAACTCAATAATCTCTGGACAAGTTATTGAGTTAATACCTTTCTTCAATTAGAAACAAAACTCCCTCAAAAATGAACTTTTTTTTTTCTTTCTTGTTACCCACACTTTGATTTCTTCACACAAGAAATCCTCACTATATATAGGCAATGAAAACTCTTCTAAAGAAATTAAAAATCTAAAGTTTTCATAACAATACCTTTTAATGAAGCAAAATAAAAATTGAAGTTTTAATAAGTTAAG
>JAWZTD010052888.1:0-10583 GCA_035221335.1 Echites panduratus | reverse complement strand
GTCTGTGATAAAGGATTCCTGATGTAATATAGTATAAAGGACAAGGAGATTTATAACTCCGGATACAACTAAGCTGAATATCTCATTTCACTTTTTGTGGAGAAAGAACTAAAAGGCTCTTAAAGCAAAGAAGACACAGCAAGAGGTTTTCAGAATAAAACATGAATAACCCATGTAAGCTTCTCTTCATTTCCAAAGAGATATATGAAACTGTTGTACGTGATGGAACTTCCTGTGGAACTCATTCATGAAACCAATTGCTTATGAGCATGCTGCTGAAAGACAGGATGCTTTGTGGTAGAGGAAGCTCCTTCATGTGAATCATAATGGCTGCCAGAAGATAGGTTTTTTGGGGTAATGGGGGCTCTTACCTGTGCATGGATGGCTACTGATAGTTCTCTCAGGCAACTGTCCATCAGCTAATTTGCTGCAAATTAAACCTCAGTAAAAAAAAATAATGGAACAGACAACAGTTAATAAACTGTTGCATCATGAAATTAGGAAGCGCAGAACTATTTTTCCACCCATTCTCATGCTAAACTGAGTGAGTAATTTTCTTATGCCTAAAGTTCTTAGTCACCATGAAATGGGCTTACATAAAGCATAAAGTTGAAGAAAATATATAATTCAAGTTACAATTTGTTGATCCAAGGAACAGTGAAGTTGAGTACCTGCTCCATACGTCCAATTACCATAATTGGAGCATGGATCATAATCTAAAAGGCATGTTTCAAACCATTCTGCTCCCATTCGCCAGTCGATGTTCATATCACGAACAAGAAAGGAACATACAATCTGTGCAGACAATGTTTATGAGTTGAAGGTTTGAAAATTGTTCACAAATCATATTAGAAATATTTAAGTTGTTTCTAGTGTTCAATCAAATATGTTCTGCTAGGAAACTTAACAGTCTACAGATTTAGCCAAGTTTTCTAACATCCTCCTTGTATTACCTGACGTCCTCGGTTTGACATGAAGCCTGTGGTCAACAGTTCTCTCATACTTGCATCAATAAGAGGGTACCTATTTTGGTTGTCAATTATTGATGAATCAAGTGAACTTCAACAAAAAAAAACTAATTTTGCTACTTCCATTGATATATTTTATTTCACGCACATAGTATCTCTTTCAAAGGAGAAAAGGGCTACATGGTTTCTGGTCAATTAACAAACAAAAGCTGTGATGCTTTCATGCCTATGATATATGCAATCAACAGTAAGGAAGAATTACCCAGTATGTCCGTGTCTCCAAGAATCAAATAATGTATGATCTTGGCTCCATTTCACTTCCACATTTCTTGGTCCACCTAAAAGGAGAAGCAAAAGCAAAGAACTAAATATTTTCAGTGGAGAATGGGTACAAGTATAACTAAATCCGCAATGAAAACTAACTTGCGGGTACAATCCTAAAATAAGAGTAATTAACTGCAAAACAATGTCTATTGGATATTCTTTCCCTGTTTCTAAAGTTCTTGCCAAAGAATCTTATTTCAAATCAAGCTACCAGCTACGATTAATAAAAATTTTGACTAATGAAAGTATACATAAGCAAAAGTCCATTTTCAAGATACGATCACTTTACCTGGATGAAAAAGAGAATTTCCCTGCTTAATTGATAGGAATTTAAAGTAATCTCTCCATATCAATTCGAACAAGACCCTATAAACATTGTTGGGAGAATAATCATCCTGTTAGAAACTATCTTTAAGACATTTCCTTGTATACATGCATTGCACATGTTATTAAACAAAACAAAAACCTTTTTGTTAAGACATCAAGTGAGGGGAAACATAATTTGGCACAGAAAGCTCATATTATCATAAAAAGATGCATGATGTTTAACTGCTAATCTAGGAAAATTACTAGGCATATTTAGTGTTAAATTGATACCTAAACCAAAATCAAAACCAAAAAACTCAAGTTACATAAAGTATGCTTCCATCTTGGAGACAGATAAAGATGTAGTTGAGTTCAATTCCACTTTGTAAACTTAAGCTTTTAGATGAGATAAAAATTTATATTTGAATTATCAGAGTGAGACGTCCTATGTGCAACTCCTAAAATTTTGTGTTGTATCTCACCGTTACTGTCCTTGTGTGTATAAATTCAACCCCTCCTATGTTTTTTAACTTATGGGAGTAGTAACACAGATCACTAGAATCAGCATGAAACTGAAATACTAGTTAACTACATAAAAGAATCAACTTTCTTGTTTTTCCCCTCTCCCTGGTTCCAAAACTGAAGCAGCATAAGCCCGGGAAAACCAACATTACAAACTTATTGGTTTTCTGTGGTCACAATATCTTCAGAAGAGCATGCAAGCAGAACCTCGGAAAAAGTAGGTGAATGGCAGAGACATATACCAGTACGTGGAATTATTTGATAGCCGCTCAGTTTCATATCTCTTTACCTTAATTAGACAAATGGAGATCATATTATCAGTATTCAATGGGAATTTATGATTTTATTTTCCTGTTATAGGAATGTAAGTTAATTTTATACCTCCTCATAGATGAAACGAGGAGAGATACTTCCTGATGCAAGCCAAGGTGAGAATTTGGTGGAGTAATCAGGTCCTAACATTCCATTTCGAGTGTCCTTATATATCCTTAGTAAATCCTGAATAAAAAACATTGAAGTTAACGCATTATTGGCATAAAAATTTCAGTAAATCTAAGTATGATGTCGCAACTTGCTTCTCTAAATCGTATCTTCCAAGTATAAGAGAATGGAATATTATGGCCAACATATAAGACCTGCAACTATACTAACACCATCATATCATATGTTTGTTTCTCAAGCCTCTTGAAAAGGCTCCTGCAGAACCAAAAAATAGTTTCCTTACATCTGTCTCTAAACATATGTTCGATATTTTCAAGCTTAATAGATTCCATGTTGCACTTTTTCCTCAGTTCAATATATTTTCAAGTGTCACAAAAAGTTATAGCAGATTAAACATGCTGTCAGACTACATAGACTGAACTAGGATCTGTAATATTTAGTGAACTTTATATCCTATCTGAATGCATTCAAGATTTTTTCGTTTTTCAATTTGTGTTGCATCTTTCTCAATTTTTACCTGTGTCCCTAAATCCACAAGAAACTCTTGCCTCTTGAGAGAGGGTCACAGTTTTGTATAGGTACCTAAGAATGTTCCTCATGAAATCTTCTACTTCCTTTAATGTTCAATGATGCTAAATTGTTCAGAAAATATCATGTTCACTGATTAATCCATGATATTGTTATTAGGACTTCCAATTTTGTTCATTTAGTTCTTTACTGTCATTCCTTCTTGAACTGCATTTCATTCCTCACAATTGATTATATGCTCTTTATAAACATTATTCTTAATGAGCAATGGCAGTCGACCATACTCACAAAATTGATAAATTCAACAAATATATTTTCTTCTACTTATAGAATTTGTTTTTTGACTAATGGAAAACATTAACTATTTCTGGAAACTAAACCAGAATAGGACTTCCAGACTTAAGAACAGTGGTGCTATGTAATGAAAATTTTCTAGAACTCAACTTTCTGTCAAAAAAATAAGTAAAATAAATACTATAGAAAACAGAACTCAACACCATGCCGTAGTTAAGCTCCATTGTAGTATCACTTACTCTATTTTCAGTTTAAACTTGAATTATTCTAGGTGAGAGATTGACAATGACTCTTAGAAGGGGTCTCTTAGTAACAAAGTGAGGAAAGAAAAGAGGGAAGCATGAAAGAAGATCCTAGAATTAGAGTATTATCACATCAATCAGAGTGACAAATCAATTCTCCTAAGCTTAAAAGCAAAAGGAAACGTTTCTGGAGACAATTAAATAAGTTGAAGGTCAGCATCCCCTTTGAAGAGAAACAACATATGAATACACATACTCCTGGTGTGGAATGGAAGTGGTAATCTTTACATACAGCGGAACAACTTTTTGATAGTGTTTGACTTTAAAATCTTATTTAATTGCCATACCAGTCTGTCATTAGAAGTCATTTTTGCATATGCATATTTGAGTTTTACCATTTTTGCAGCAGACATCACTTCAATGTTGCTTTTGATTTCCTGAAATAAACCCAATGTTATTTTAACTCGGCATGGATGCACAAGAACTTTAATCAGATCTATTTGTTTTTGGCTCAATGACCAAATTAACCACTCAAAAGTTAAATGGTTAAATTGTCAAATCTCACAAATTTGAATGAATAAATTGTTAAATCCCTCTATGTTACATAGCTCAATTCACATGTTGGTGAATTGAGTGGTTGTTAAGATATATAGTTGCATAAGGATTATATTAGAGAATTATCGTAGTTCTGGTAGGTTAAGGTTTCCTATATGGTTAAGGATTTGGTAATATGTTATCTAGTTTTAGGTTACTTAGGATTCGATAATCTAAGTATGTATTATCTATATATATGTGGTATTTATGAATAAAGAGATAAGATCTTTTCAATTTAACATGGTGTTAGAGCTTGGTGCTTGTTTGCCAATGTTGGGTTCCCATCTTTGTGTGAATTTCATGCTCCAGATGTCCAACCCTGGGCTTGAGGGGCTTGTTGTGAATCTCACATCAACCCTTTATACGGGCAAATTATAGTATATATGGAATCGGGGAATCCTCCCCCCTTAAGCTAGCATTTAGGGTTGAATTAGGGCCAAACCCACTTTTTAACATGGTACCAGAGTCAAATTGGACATAATTTTCATCATAGTTGCCTACCCGTAGAAAAACTGACAAAAAGATAAGACCGCTCACTCGCCGGCCTAAGCAACTCTGCAGTTGTTCACAAGCCAACGCATAGGGGAGTGTCCTACTTCTATTCTTTGTGAGCTTTCTACAGTGAGGTCGCTGAAGTGTCTTCTTCAAGTTTCCAAGATCAATTTATAATTACTAAGGATAATGTCGCACTTGATATCAATATAATGTCACACTTGATTATGGATCATAACAATTGGTTCCTCCAATTACACATTTGTTGTATTTGCCCATTTGTTGACTATATAGTTTGCCTTTATTTAGAATTTGAGTTTCGCCCACACATGAGGGGGCATATCAAGAGAAGTATAGGGAGCAACCATCTGGTTTTGGTTGCTCAGGGGGAGTATGAGAAAGTTTCCATCTTCGAACCTTTGCTTGGTGCATCTTTTAGATTTTGGTTTGCCAGTTTGTTTCTTCTGTCGATTGATATGGTATGTTTAGCCATAGGTTTTTTTGGTTTGAAGTTCTCTTTGAGAAGTATCCCTGCATCTTGGTTCATGGTGTGGACAACAAGGTTTTGGTTCAGTTCTGCATGACAGGGATCTTCTATTCTTGATTCTGCGTAGTGTATGCTGATGATATTATCATCACTTTACATGATGTTGCTGGAATCTCGCCCATCAAAGCAATGCACACTTAGTTTTGGAGAATTGAAGTTTTGAGTTAGGATTTGTTATATTTGTAACAAGCTGAGCATGATTAACATCTATGCTTCAGCTTGAGCTTGTGGGGGAGTGTTAAGATATATAGTTGCATAAGGATTATATCAGAGAATTATCTTAGTTCTGGTAGGTTAAGCTTTCGCAGATGGTTAAGGATTTGGTAATAGGTTTCCTAGTTTTAGGTTATTTAGGATACAATAATCTAAGTTTGTATTATCTATATAAATATATATATATATATGTGGTATTTATGAATAAAGAGATAAAATCTTTTGGTTATAACAGTGGCCAAACTAGAACAAAAATAATCATGCAATTTCAATGGCTAACTTGTTGATTGGGCCATTTATTTTTCCCTTGAATCAGTAAGTGAATATGCAGATTATGATAAATTACTTCAAGTATAAACAATTTAGTCACTTCTTTGACAATCACTGCAAGCTTGGCCAGTGGAATCCTAATTCTCATTGAAATTAAGAAAAGGAAATAAAATAGTAGGTAAATATTATACGGTAAAATTTTCTTGCCTTCTTCCAGAAGTATTCATGCGCCCTACTTAGTGCTGCACTTTCTCCACCCACAAATGCCATTCCTTTGCTAACCTGTGCCATGAAGATAAGAACATTGATAAGAATTCATACACTGCAGAAATATATAATATCAGGTTCTCTTTGTAATAGATAAATCAACCTGCCTTTGGTTGTTGAAGCCCAAGCTCAGATATATCAGGAATGGAACCCCAGTCACTAATGTTGTCAGGTGGTGGTCCAAGGATTGTAGGTATCTTTACACAACTCCTTACTAAAGACTTAGATTCAACAAACTGTAACATTGACAACAAACACACAAACATAGCTGATGCATGATAAGTTTCTTCTCAAGAGCAAAAAGCATCGAAGCTAAGCTTTAACTGAGACGGTACCTTTCGGAACTGTGTATAGATGTCTGGTAGAGACTCGCATTTGAATGGAAGGTCATCTATATGGTACATGGTACCACCCCAGATGAACTCCAATTTGATATTAGTTAGAGAATTTGGTTTATTATCTAGCTCTTTAGATGAACGATTTTGAACTTGCAACAAGTTTCTCTTTACCATTCTTTCAATCTTCAATTCCTCACTGCATGTTTCTTTCTGAGCAAACACCTACTGGTTGAAAACATAATGTTCAATCAGGAAGCACTGACTGTTCAAGAACTGACCAAAAGGAATCAAATAAAATCAAATAAAATCAATATAGTAACCGTATGGGCTTCATATTCTTTTGCAAGTGAAGGTAGAATATCCTCTGGTTTCCCCTGTCTGATTAATAAGTCTAGACCTTGTTTCTTTAAGTTTCTCTTCAAGTCAGCCAAACAATCCAAGAGAAATTGAGCCCTCAAAGCTGGCAAAGAAAAATTTAGAAAATAATCAGTAAGAAGGCAAAGCAACTCCATAAGAGGATCAGAAGGTATAATAGGGATTAGAAAAAGACTAGTCTGAAATTAAGGACTAGTCCTTTTTCGACCCGCCCAGCATGCACGGGAAGCAATTCTCTTTTTTTAGAATGGGCGAATGGCATCCAGGTGGTGGACCAAAGCAGAGCTTTGGCCCTCTCTGGCGGACTTTCACAAGTGTGTTCAGTGAGTTTTGGGCCCCTTAAATTCCCTATTGCGAAAGATACGGAGTTTTAGCCCTATAAAGAAGGTTAAACCCCCTATAAGGAAGGACAACCCTTAATTAAGGGAATTAACTTAGTTATAGACTCTCAAACAAATGTAAAATATCGATTTTACAGGAAATGCTCTTTTTTCTTTATGAAACAAAGGATAGTATCCTTACTCCACAACCCCCCAAACAGACAAGAAGAATGCAAGCAAATGTTAGAAGTTATATCTGAGCTTTAACTTCTAAAATGAATCGGGAAAGAGACGAACTGAATTATTTTAAACAATCCTCTTCATCAGTTTAAACTTTCTGATGAAGTGAAAATTTATTAGAGCGAGAAATGTTGTGTTTGACTCCTTAGTCCACCCATTTGCCTCTTACTGAAAAATTGTGTGTCCCACGCTTGAGGGTCATGTGTTAAATGTAAACTCAACCCCTCGCTATTAGTTTAAAATAAAATGGGTTGGAAATTTGATAGAATGTTCTGCAACCAAAAAAATATTTAGAAGTTGACAAAAATTTTTTATGTTTCAATTATTATTAATTGCAGCATTTCCAACTATTATTGACTACATGACATCCCTATGCTGATGGACAAGATCACAAGCATAAAACTATATATGATCATTAGTATTTACAAAATAAAAGAAAGAAGTATATAGGCTGACATTGTTTTACATGTCTAGAAAAGGGGGCATGCACAATCCACCGGTTTTCAATACTAAGTAAACTTAGCAAACTCCTCTGCCAAAATGACTACTGATTTGTCAAAAAGGACCTAACTGTATCAAAAAAACCTCATCTCCAACTATTTTATACCTATCCAAAAAAAAGCATCACCAAACAAAACAAAAAACAAGAAACCAGAATTGAATCCAACAGACATGGAAATGATCAACCCCAAACAAAGGTAGCCAAAATAGACAAAATGGTACATAAGAAGTCAAAAACATCTAAAATGGTAATAGTAAACCCCAAAAGAGACCCAATAAAACTCACCAAAACAATGAAAAGGCTGCAAAAGTTGAAGCTGAAAAGTCACGATGTTTAGAAGGCTGACAAACTGAACATAGAGACACTGAAACTGAACTTCCAGAACAACCCACACCAAAGGCAGTCACCACAAGCACAAGATAATCACAAACAGAAAAACTATGAACCTAAATGCTCAAAGAAAACTGATAAGCCAGTGACCAAAAGACCAAAATCAGACCACGTGAATCGTAGGTGACTGAGATAATAGCTCTATATGATGGTTTCATTTAATCATGATTGTATAAACAACAAATTGGAAAGACTTTATAGAATGTCATAAATATTGATGAATGATATGAGACAAATAAAATTGGTGCACAAAACTGAAAAGCAATCATCATTCTTTAATAGAATTTCATTTTCCATTCTTCATGATATCATTAACTTGCACACGCAACAGATTCATGAATGTTTTTTTCAACAGAATATAGCAACAGGTATATGTGAAGAGAATAGCTTCTTTTCCTTCTTGTCTTGATCCAAGAAATCTCTCCAAATTTGGATGTCAATCAATTACTACAAGATCATATCATAAAAGATTGCATCCTTGAAAATATAAAAACTTTACTATATATAATTCATCACTTGTATAATGATTTAAATACTGGAGATCTTCAACATCTTTTCCAACATCTTCTACAGGTGTGTATTTTTAATTGTTGATGTAGAAGATCGGATAAAATATCTTGAGCCTTATTTAAAAACCAAATCTCAAACTATTTTCCTTCAGGACCCTGAAATAATGTCAATCACAAATAGATTAATTGAAATCTCTAACAATATCAAAAAATGAACAAAAGAGAAGTTGAATCGTATTTCTGGTTCATGAGTGCGTGCATCCAACAATGCTCGAATTTGGACAAAAATAACAGAAGTGCAAGAAACAAGAATAAACTTAAGTCATAAACCCTAAAACAAGATATAATGGAAAGAGAGATGTGGCTTGAAACCAGATACCATCTCTTCATCAATTGTGTAGTTTTAAAACATTGAGCAATTTGTTCAGTCCGGTGTATTTTAACTGTTCAAATTCCTCAACCTTAAGAGTAACAATCTGGCAGCAACAGAGAACATGGAGAGCACTTCTTCTCTATAATTAACATTTAAAAATATGCTAGTCTGAAAGATTAAAGAATGATAAGCATAATTATGTCACACTCCACGGCTCCTTTTCAGCTTGACCTCAGCAATAGACATCTGATCAATTGCCTCTGCAGAAATGAAAGCAACAACTACAGGCCAGTCACGATTTGGCTATTCTCTCTTACCCCAAAATAATCTAATCAATATGCAGGCTTGTTACTAAGCAAAACCACTGCCACTGATACAGTATGATTAAACTATAAAACTCATATAATGCACCCCAAATGTATCACGATTTGGCTATTCTCTCTTACCCCAAAATAATCTATTCAATATACAGGCTTGTTACTAAGCAAAACCACTGCCACTGATACAGTATGATTAAACCATAAAACTCATATAATGCACCCCAAATGTAAGGTTTGGCCTTTTGAGTTAAGTTAAGCTTAGTATTAGAGGGCTTATATTTGACCCAAGTTTTCAAGTGCTTCAAAATTTCATTCTGCTGTACGTTTAGTGTAAATAGCTATGAGTTTTTTCTACATTTCCCTCTGCATTTTCTGAAACTTTTCTTGATGCTTGGAGAGAAGATAAGTTGCAAAGTGTTAAGATATATAGTTGAATAAGGATTACATTAGAGAATTATCTTAGTTCTAGTAGGTTACGGTTTTCTAGATGGTTAAAAATTTGGTAATAGGCTTCCTAATTTTAGGTTATTTAGGGTACTGTAATCTAAATTTGTATCATCCATATATATATATATATATATATATATATGTGGTATTTATGAATAAAGATATAAGATCTTTTGGTTTTAACATGGTATCAAAGCAAGGTTGGACATAATTTTCATCATAGTTGCCTACCCTTAGAAAAACCAGCCAAAACCCACCGACCAAAAGATGAGACTGTTCAAGCGCCAGCCAGAGCAACTCTACAGTAGTTCATAAGCCAGCGTGTGAGGGAGGGTCCGGCTTCCGTTCTTCGTGGGCTTTCTATGGTGAGGTCACCAGAGTGTCTTCTTCAAGTTCATAAGATCAGTTTACAATTACTAAGGATAATGTGGCACTTCATATCAATGGAGTATTGATCGGTTTACAAGTTTTAACTGATGAAGATTGGTTTCTGGCAGTTTACTTCTTCTCCCCTTTTGAAGTTCAAAGGAAGAATTGGGAGAGTTTGAATTTTCTTGAGTTGTTATCTTGATTTATTGTACTTGGTTCCTTATCTCTTTTGTCCGATTTTAGCTTTTAAATATCGGTGAGCTGTGGCTGGCTTCAATTTGGGTTTTGCATGTGGTTGCTGCTGTCCTCTTCATTCTTGCTCGAATTTTTTGGTTGTGGATGTCTAGATTAGGATCTGTTTCGTGTTTTAGTTTAGGTCCCCTTTTCCAGAT
>JAWZTD010052867.1:0-10587 GCA_035221335.1 Echites panduratus | reverse complement strand
TATCATTTATCTTCTGGAATGATAGAGTATCTCTTTATCTCTTGATATTGGATTATCACTTTGATATCAGATAAACAACCATTATATTTATTCATAACAAAAAACTTTTTTTGTATAAATTCATCCTTTAATATATAAAATTTATTATTTAAATACTTTTTAAAAATTGAAAAGGTCAAATGAATTAATTTACCTTAGAATATTTGTTATATAATTTATTTAATTTTTTTATTCAAATGGAGACATTTCTTTACCATGTTTCCATAGATAACAAAGTTTTTCTTGAGCTTGTGGACTTAATCTTGGTTTTCATAAGTATACTAATAACTTCTGACACTCAAAGTTTTTTATCGATGTTTTTTACAAAAATTCCAGACCCATGGGGTAAAAGACTTAGAGAAACCTATAACCTAGAAACTAATGGTGTTGCTAAAGCATAGTATGAAGAGTCAGCTTTGACAGTTTTTGATTGTTTGGTATTTTCTGGTGGGGGAAAACTGGCTAATAGTGAAAATCTATTTTGAGGGAGATTTGGGGAGCCACTCTGAGCTCTCACTCTCATTTGGTGAGGATTTGTGGGTCTCGTATCCCTATAAAAATTCTCTGCTCAGAATATCGGGTAAACAATTTTTATCTCCTGATATATATTCTATATCAAAATCAAAGTTTAATAAAAGTGCTTGCCATCTGGCAAAAATCTGTTTGGAAACCAAATTTTTTACATCTTTTTGTAAAACTTCTTTTGATGCTTTACATTCTGTTCTGAGTAAAAATTTTTTTGTTAATTAAATCATCTTGGAATTTTTGTATGCATAAAACAATTGACAAAATTTCTTTTTTGATTGTACTGTAATTCAACTGAGTAGAGTTCCAAAGATGAGAGTAGTAACGAACAAGTTGTTTAGATGAAGAGTCAGTTTTCTTTTGTTTTAGGATTCCTCCACATCCAATATTGGAGGCATCTATTTTAAAAATCATATAGGCTGAAGGATCTGGTAATGATAAGCAAGGAATTTTTTGGACCATGGATTTGAAGATTGTAGAGAATTTTACAGTGATACTAAATTCGCTCTGCAATCTTCAAATCCATGTATCCAATCTGAAGTTTTAAATCAAAGCCTTCTTACTTGAAATTTGTAAGTACTATTTGTTATCTGCTTTAATTGAATTTTGAAAACTCACAACACAAGCAGTATATAAGTAATTAGCAAGAGTAATGTGATTCTGGTCCTGCAGACTAGACAGTTTGATTACTCTATGAGCATATAGATTATATGAGGATAATTTGCAGCTCTCTAATGAAAGTATTGTGTTAAAGGGCACATACCATCTGTTTTCATACATTATTTACATTTTAAAGATCATGTTAAAATTTAGTATAAGAGCTTGTTTCTGAATCTAATTGAATTTTTATGGTTTGTAAGTTTTTACTTGTGCTAGGATTGTCTTTTTTTATATCTAATTCTTTAAATTTTTTAGCAATTTCTTGTAATAATTCTTGATCTTCAGTAGAAAATTTATTAGGAGGATTGAAAGTATTGTTATTTTCTATACTTTAAAGAAAACTCTCTTAATAGGATTTAAAAGAAAAAATATTTTAAAAGGAGAAAAGCCCGATATTATAAAAAAGAATTTAAAAAACCAAGGAAACCTACATATTTCAGAAAAAGAAGAGAAAACAAAACTCCAAAAGATTGTAAATGCTACTATTGTCATGAAATTGATCACTATGCTAATAGATGTCCTAAGAAGTTTGATAGAAATAAAAAGAAAATAGAAATTGATGAAGATATAGACGAAATGATAGCACAAGGTGAATTTATACAAATCAATGATTTTGAAAATATCGATTCTTCTTGTAGTCTTTTTATATATACTAAATATGAATTCTCTTCGAAAGATAATGAATAATAAGCAATGATAGAAAATTCATCAACAGATATAATAGATGGTTCTTCAGAGCATCAAGGAGAATATAAATAGGATATATTAATTGATAAAAGAAAATAAAAAAAATCAAATGAAAGATTTTCTTTATCTAATTATTCTGGATTTGGAGTAAATATGCTAGAAAAAAAAGTTAGAAATCATCATTTATTTTATGGATTAAATATACAAGAACGAGCATTAGAAGTCTTTTAACTTCTAATAATATCATGATACTTTTATTATCGAAAAAAGATATTCAAGAAAAATTACAAAAGATAAAATCCGAAATAAGGAATACATTAGGATGGATACATATGGTGCTATACAAATAATAATAAAATCTACTTTTAAAGAAGGATTAGATACACCAGTACATTTAGCTATCATGGATAATAGAATTCAAAATAGAAAGGAAGCCTGTTTAGGAATTCTTCGGGGTAATTTACAATATAGAAAATTAAAATTTAATATTTACCCAGAATTTCTTATCATTTACAAGATAAAGATTTTGATAAAACTTTAAGTTTTATACAAGATTTTAAGAGAGAAGAATTTTTTTAATGATAATAATAAACATTATTCTGTTACTTATATGATTTCTTGTGTTATATATAATACTCATCACTCTGAATGTTTTTGAGATAGAAGATACAATAGATTTTCCTTATTTAATAAAGTAAGTTAATTACAAATACCTGATTTACCTATAATAGACGAGATAGAAAATATTCCCTTAAATCTAGGTCTAGGACAAAAACCTATGATTTATTCTAATCAAATGATTCCTAGATTATCTTTCACAGGATCCAGAGATATAAATAAACAAGAACCAAGTTCTTCTACATTTCAAGAATTATAGATAGAAGTGAAGAATCATAATTTAAGTAATTATAAAATTAAAGGAGAATAGTTTAATGGAAGACAATTTTCTCTTGTTAATATACTAATAGATACTGGAGCAAATGGAAATTATATAAGTCATAAATTATGCTCTAATTTACAAAAATTTCAACTATAAGATATCCACCAATATACTAATTTTAATGAAGAAATACATGAGATCAATGAAGTAATAGAAACAATTTTAAGATTTAGTAGTGAAACTATTCCCATAAGATTATTAATATAAAATGAAGGTTTTAACGATAACCTTGAAATACTGTTAGGAATAACATTTTTAGATAAAATGAAACCTTATCAGATTACTTCCTATGGTATAAAGATGAATTACAAAGGAATATTAATTTATATTCCTAAATGACAAGTCCTTACAATATATATATATATATATATATATATACCTATAGGGATTACTTATAAATATTATAGATCAGAATATTTTGCAACTTATATAAATAGTGGAGCAGGATCTTGCTTATGCCGATATAAATGTTTTCCTAAGGAATATCATCAAAATCTAAAACCATTAAAAAGTCGTGATATTTCTAATAATGTAATAGATCTTGAAAAGAGTTTTAGAAAAATCTATTATTTTATTATTATCATTTTTGATAAAATACCCTCTGTTTTATTTTTATAACATTAGAAATGATGTTTTACTAGGAAATAATTTCTTACAATTATTTCATAAAGTAACTTTTGACACTATATCATATCAAATACTATTTAAAACACCATGTAAATACTCGATTACAATTAGAAGACATAAAAATGCTTACAAAAAACAGTATCCTATTAACTTTAAACCTCGCACAATTTAGTGTGGCGATATTGGATACAAGGAAAAACCAATTTTTCCAAAAGGAAGTATGTTACTACAATACCAAATGATGTTTAAAAAGTTAGAAAATGAGATAGAAAGAATAAATAATAGATTAGAAGAATGCTTTTCTGATAATCCTTTACAATTTTGGGAAAAAAATAAAATAGAAGCTAAGGTAGAAATGAAAGATAAGAATTAAATAATTAAAGTAACTCCTATGAGATTTAATCCGAAGACTAAAAAGAATTTAAGATTTAGATTTTAGAATTACTTAATCAAGGATTAATTAGTCCCAGTAAATCTCCTCATAGTTCTCCTGAGTTTTTAGTAAGAAATCATGCAGAAATATTAAGAAATAATGTTATGATGGTAATCAATTATAAAAAGCTAAATGATAATACTATATTTAATGGATACATTCTACCACACAAAGAAAGTCTAATAAACTAGACTAAAAATAAGAAGATATTTTCTAAATTGACTGTATGAGTGGATTTTAGCAAATAAAAATGCATCAAGATAATATTCCTTATACTACCTTTTCTACTTGACAAGGATAATATGAATGGTTAGTAATACCTTTTGGATTAAAAATACACCTCAGATCTTTCAAAGAAAAATGGATAACATATTTAAAGATTATGATTTTATATTTGTCTATGTTGATGACGTATTAGTATCATCTGATAATCTTCATATTCATTTAAAGCATTTAGATATTTTTGTTGAATTATGTTTAAAAAATGGATTGACACTTTCACAAAAGAAAGCTAAAATATTACAAAGTCATATTATAGAAAAAATATCCTCTTTTCCTAATAAGCTAAAAGATAAGAAGTAGGTACAAAGCTTTCTTGGAATATTAAATTATGCCTCTGATTTTATCCAAAACCTTGCTAATCTAAGAAAACCTTTCCAAGAATTACTAAATAAGGATAAAATATTTGAATTTAAGAAATCTCTAGAAAATTAATTTAAAAATATAAAATAAAAGTGTAAGAATTTATCTAAGTTACAATTACCTAAAGATGAAGATGATCTTATTCTAGAAATAGATGCTTCTGATTACAGATGGAGTGGAGTTTTGAAAAAGAAAGATTACACTAATAATAAAATAAGTGAAAGTTTATGTAGATCTTGTTCTGGAACATTTACTGATACTCAATCTAGATATCATATAAATGAAAAAGAATTTTTAGCTAGCGTTAAAAGTTGCCAGAAGTTATATTATTTTCTACTTCCAAAAGATTTACCTTAAGAACTGATAACACTCAGGTTAAAGCTTTTATTCAGAATATTTTACCATCTAAACTAGACTACAAAAGATTCATTAGATGACAAACCCTATTATCTGAATATTCCTTTGATATTGAAATAATAAAATCTGATACAAAATATTTTAGTAGATTGTCTCACTATAGATATCAGAATTCATGAAAAAGATTATTGATATGATTGAAGATATGGATAAGCAAGTCATATCTAGTCAACATAATGTTTCTGAGATTATTCAGATATCTAAATTCTCCAATAACTCCATGGAGGTAAGAGATTTGCTATTAGCAGAATGCTATATGATAACTTCTAAGATAGGAAACTATTCAGTTGCAAAAGATATCACTGACAGTTAATTACAGAAAATTGAACTTGAAAAAATTAGACGATTCTTCTCAAGAAGAGATGAAAGTTGAAAATTCTACTGAAACTCTAGGCAAAGAAAAAATGATTTCTTCGAGACCTCACAAAGAGAAAATTCATTCTGAAATTCCTCTTAAGACCTATGAGATTATGCCTCAGGCAGTCCAACAAATCAATCAAATGAAAGAATTATATCCTTTAACATATAGTGATACCAGATTTGCGGATTTTTCTGGAATTTATTGTAGAATAAATTTCTTACAATGTTCTTCTCCAAAAGAAATTAGATATTGATAAGATTTTGGAGCCAAAAACTCCATTTTTAGTTAGCCTCATGACTTCCCAAAAATAGATATGTTACCTTCTTGGATTAAAGAAGCCGTCAAAGATTGTTATTATCATAATCCTATGATTGGTCCTAAGGACATCATAGTCTTAAAACTTTTATTTGCTAGACCCGATTTTTACAAGAAGAAAGATATAATGCTTATCATTTTATACAAATTGGAAAGGAAGATACTTTTAATATCTCAAGCTCTGAATATTGAAAAGATTTTGAAAGATTCGAAGAAAGAGATATCCATTACAGAAGAGCGATTGGGTTACGTGTTATTCTACAAGGATTAGAAAATGCATTCAAGAAAGGATATTGAACTTACGGAGGCCAGAAGATATATTCATCTGTAATGATTTCTCTTGCTCGAGTTACAAAACCATCTGCTGAAAGATATTCTTATACCATAATCGAGATGATTGATAGTGGAAAACTAAGATCAAGTCCACGGGCTCAAGATAAACTTTGTTATCTACAAAAACAAGGTAAAGAGACTTATCCATCTTGCTCATCTCAAAAAGAGAAGATAAGAGAAATGTTTACATCTGGAGATGACTTAAAGATGTCAGATTACTTTGTCAAAAGTTGCAGCCCAAAATTACTTTTTCAAAAGTTAATAGATTACTTTTCATGAAGAAAAATTTATTGTCTTCTTGTAATTATTGTAATTTTATATTTCAAGATGAAGTCTGGACTTTAGTTTCGAAAATTTTCAAATCCGGACTTGAAGTCCGTAGTTTATTTATAAATAGGTTAGAAAATTGTAAGAGAAAGCCAAGCCGAAAAGAACTAGCATTAGAGAGAGAAAAACTCAAGAAAAAATTGAGAGGTCTTTCCTTTTTTCTGTTGTAAAATATCTTCTATGTATTTTACATTACAAATGTTTGAATAAAGTCTTTGTTTTTCTATAAACATTCAAGAACTTTAACTTTATATAATCCTTTTATTAGAAATTCTTCAACACACCTTTCTACTCTCTATAGTCCTTAAGCCTGTAGGTAGGAAACAAATTCAAGCTTTGTTGGGTTCTCCTGAAGGAACTTCATGGATAGTTACTTGTATTTCAAGTTGGAATTGAAATGCAAGTTAAAAGATCCGAAGGATACCGAGGAGAAAAAAAGGTCAAAACGGATTATAGAGACAAAGAAGCGTGTTGGGCCTTTCTATTTCCAGTATTATTCTAAGTTAAAGTTATCTATTTGTTTATAGAAAACTTGTTATTAAATAATTTCAAACCAAAGCTATTTTTCTATGATAATCACTCTTAAACTTGTCTTTATTAATAATTTCTTTTCGTTGATATGTGTTAAACAATATAATATTTTAAGAAATTTAATTGTTTTGAACAGATAAACTTCTGCCTCTGAAAATGACAATTTATTAATAATTTCTATGATAATCACTCTTGAACTTATCTACCATTTTTGAGTAGAAGTTTGTCTAATGAATTAAGAACCTTATTCAATAATGATAATTACTACCTCTGTCCTATAAACGTAGTCCATTTTACTTTTTTTATGTATCTTAAGAAAAGTTAGTTAGTGTAATTAATGTAATTAATTTTAAGTATAATTTTACTTTTATACCCTGTATTTAATTTATTGAAATTGAAAGTAGTAGATATGAAGAGATAATTAATAATGGTAATTTAGTCTTTTAACCTATAGCCATCCCTTCTCAAAAAAGAAACTGGATTATAATTTAGGACTAAAGAAAAAGGAAACGTGAACTATCTTTATGGGACAGAGGTAGTAGTTTTTTTTTTGAATAAATTCATCATATAGTATATAATTTATTTAATTATACTTTGAAAAACAAAAATACCCAATGAATTTGGAATATTCATTAAATTGTATATATTTTTATATTTGATATTTGCTTGTATCCTTTAAAAAAATTGTTTCCCATGATATTTAATTAAAATATTTTTATTGTTGTTGTATTATAAAAATATAACGTAAAATATAAAAAGGATTTTTGAATAAATTCATCCTTTAATATATATAATTTATCATTTAAATACCTTTTAGAAATTGAAAAGTTCAAATGAATTAATTTATCTTAAAACATTTGTTATATAATTTATTTATTTTTATTCAAAAATTAAAAAGAATACACGTGAGGTGACATGCATGAGATTTTAGGAGGAATTAAAAATCTTGCTTTACATATATAGAGCAATGCTATGGAGTGTTATAGAGCACACTTTATGAAATGCTCCAATTAAGTTTTTTAAATGTCAAAATTAATGATATAAGGTTAAGAAATGATAAATTCTTCTATAAAAAATTATTTTTTGAATATTTTTTATAAATTAAATTTTAAAAGAACAAACTAAAATCCAGATATGATAAACACTCTATAGTATTTTCTTAAGTGTGTATATATATATATGCATATATATATATATTATAATAGATATTGTAATAATATTTATTAAATTTAATTCTCTTATGCACGGCTAAGTTTTCCAAATAAAGACTAGAGTCCCTGATTGGGCAAAGGGTGTAGATATTTGCATCTCCAATTTTATTAAGTGCACTCCTTAATTTTTCGTATAAAAAATGAATCATATAGAAAAGACAATAATAGATTCTTATAAAAGAAAATAAAAAAAATAACTTGAAATATTTGTTAAGTACACCCCCATCTAATAAAATTTAAACATAAACTTCCACCCATATTCATCCCTTTGCATCTCCAAAATGGTTTCAAGGTAAGTTTTATTTCAAAATATTCATCTAAAACTCAAGTGGCAGATGATTATGTATTATCTTGATTAAAAGAAGATAAATGGATAAGATTAAAATTTGATTTTTTGTTGTTGCTTACTTTTTCTTTCTCTTTTTTGTTCGACAAGCATGTCAACGAACTAGAGTTAACCTCTTTAAAGAAAGGTCATCCAGGTCAGGCTGACCACCCTTAAGAGAGGTCGGCCAGCTCAGGCTAATGTTGACCGATTACTCTCAAGACAAGTCAGCCTAATCTCGCTAATTTTTTTCCTAATTACATTTTTAGAAGTGAAATTCAAAATATTCTTCTCGATATGAGTTGTGCTCATTATATTATGCAATTTATGACTTAAAAATAATAGTGTGATCCTTAATTTATCAGGATTAAGCCCGTGATTCTAGAACTTGAAATTGAAATATAACGTAATGTAAATTTACATAAAACTCTCTATATCTTTTTAAAGAAATAACAATAATATTTCATGATGATAAGAAACACACTTCATAAACATTATTAACAGCGTCAACATTATTAATACAATATATTACAATAACATAAACATCATTAATACAACACATTATAATAGCATAAACATCATTAATATAATGAAAAAAAACAATATACTATCTCCATCCCATAAATATAGTTCACTTTACTTTTTCATGCATCTTAAGAAAAGTTAATTAGTATAATTAATGTAATTAATTTTAAAGGTAATTTTAATTTTATACCATATATTTAATTTATTAGAATTAAAGTAGTAGATATGAAGAGATAATTAATGATGGTAATTTAATCTTTTAACTTATAATTATTCCTAATAAAAAAGAAACTAGATTATAATTTGAGACTATAGAAAATGGAAACGTAAATTATTTTTATGAGACGGAGGTAATATAATATATTACAATATACAATATAGCAACTAGCGACGGCTGCTGGGCTGGATTAGAGCAGCGGTGGCCTAGGCTAGGCTAGAGGGGCATCGGCAGAGACGGTGGCTCTGGGCGGTGGGGTGGGAAGGAAGAAGAGGGAAAGAAAGAAAAGAAAGAAAGACAGAAATAAGGGAAGAGGGGGTTGGGAAAAGGGGGGGTGTATTTAGTAATTGAAAGAGATTTTTCGTAAATAAGATATTTTAATAATTTTGAGCTGTGTATTTAATATTGGGAGCGGATATATGCACCCCTAAAAGTTTTAAGTGCACCCCCAATTATTAATACACCCCCAAAAATACTAAATATATCCCTCTTAATCACTAAAATACCCTTCTTAAAAAATTTCTTAAAATCACTAAATACACCCCCTTTTTTTAAAACCCTTCTCTCTCTTTCCTTCTTCCCCCTTTCTCTTCTCTTCTCTTTATCCAAGCAGCAGTTTTGCCTGCCGCTGCGCCGCTCCTGCTGGCCGTCGTCCGCGCCTGCTGCAGTTGCCGCCGCCGTCGGTTCCCTTTGCCAGTCGCCGCCGCCGACCACTCCATTCAGTCTAGGTTTTGAAATTTTTTTTTTTAACTTCTATGTTATTTCTTTTTTTGCTTTTGAAATGATGAAATATTAAGCATTTATATTGTATGGAATGTATGTATATATCACAATATATTATTTGTTTTAGTAAATGATTTTGTTACAATTTTATTTATACAATTGATAAAATTATTTATTTTGATATAAGTTTTCTATATTTATGTTTTGATATATATATATATATATGTGTGTATTAAAAACATAGGAATAGAATTTGAAAGAAATTAAACTAAGATTAAAGTTTCATAGTTTAGTTTTAAGTAAATTGAAATGTAAATATTGAAATTTGAATGAATTTATTGAATATATCCAACATTATATAATAGATATAATTAATTTTATATTATATCTTTGCTTGTAATTAATATTTTAGTAATTGATTTTCTTACTTTTTGTTTATGTAATTCCTAAAGTATTCATTTAGATGAGTTATCTATATTTATATTCTTGTTTTGAGATATATATATATATATTAAAAACATAGGAATGGAATTTGAAGGAAATTAAACTAAGATTAAAGTTTCATAATTTATTTTTAAGTAAATTTAAATGTAAATATTGAAATTTGTTTGAATTTATTGAATATATCCAACATTATATAATAGATATAATTAATTTTGTATTATATTTTTACTTGTAAATAATATTTTAGTAATGGATTTTCTTACTTTTTATAGAAGTTGAGATGGCCCCTCCTAGAGCAAGTCGAG
>JAWZTD010052846.1:0-10591 GCA_035221335.1 Echites panduratus | reverse complement strand
TATCGAAACCTCTGGAGAACAATATACTTGGCACGTCTATCAAAATAAATTTTAAAAATATTAAAATAATATTTAATTATAATTTTTTGATGGAGTAAGACCTTTGTAAAATAGAATTTGAAAATTTTTCTTTTTTTTTTATTTATGAAAATCGCCTTGAGTTGGTAGGGGGTTTGGTAGACCCCTACCCGTTTAATAGAAGAAGAAGATAACATACAAAAAAAATAAGATGGATATAAATCCACTACTAAAATAAAACTTCCCTAATGGTCCAGGTGTGTACAAAAAATTATCGATTTCACAATTAGGGAAGACTTACCATAGCTCATAAAGCTTATGGATAACCGAATGAATGATTTTCCTACTGTTGCTCATCAGCTCTTAATACACGAAACTGCATCTGGCCAACCAGATTTCTTTACATAAGAAAATCAGAATTAAAATGGCCATATAACGAAGGTTAGAGAAATTTTCCAGCCATCAAATATAATTATTTCTCACAGTGGTTAAACCCATCAGATAAGAAAAAAATTCCCAGACCTCCAATGCAATGTTACATGCATGAAATAAATGTTCCAAAGTCTCGCAACTAAGGGTACAATGACATCTTGAAATCTTATTGAACCCCAACCTACATAAAATATTATCCACTGGCAAAAAATCATAGTGCATTTTCCACATAAAAATAGACCAAGATAATGGAATATTTTTATTCCAAATCTGCAGATGCATGTCAACTTCAAAGTTAGCACCATCTAATTGAAAATAAGAGCCAATAGTGAATGAACCTGATTTTGTAAGCCTCAAAATAATTTTTTTATCACCACTGGTAGGCATAGGTAGCTGTACAATTTTTTCTAAAATGTATGCTGGGACTATTTGTTTTAGAAAAGCCAGGTTCCATTCATCTCCCTTGATTACGTCTTGCACCTTTAGCTGATGATTTGTTACTGTTTGTATTATTCTTATGAGCTTCCCACTAAGCAGCCAATTCTGGTACCAAAAAGATGTATCACCGTTATTCAATTGTACAGAAATGTGTTCCTCTGCATTCGTGGATATTGATTTAAGTCTAAGCCACTCCCTTGAACCCTTCCTTGTAAAGGTTGCCAAATCTGAAAATCATACTTCCATTTCATATGCTTAACCTAAAGAGCGTTGCTTGTTTGAAATTGCCACCAGAGTTTATAATCATAAGCTAATAAAAAAGATTTTAATGAGTGTATATTTAGTCTTCCATGTTCGTGAGGCTTGCAAACCTTCTGCCATTTGTGCCACTTTTTCCGAGGACCCAGATTTGTGTCACCCCAGAAGAAAGTAGAAAAGCTCTTCTCCAATTCCTTAATCACCTATAAAGGAGGACATGAAACAACCAAGATATAAGTGATTATTGAAGATAAAACATGTCTAATCAAAATCACCTTGTCTCCAGTTGATAGAGATTTCATTTGCGAACCCTCAATTCTACCTTTCATTTTCGATGAGCTGCTAGAAATAGATGATCTTGGCTCTTACAACGTAGAGTGGACATCCGAGATAAATAATTGGAATCTGTTTAATGGTGCATCCCGTTACTCATTTTAAAAGGCTTTTCCTTCTGATAGGGGTGGAACTAGGTAAGTATAAAGAGCTTTTCCTATAATTTATCAATTGTCTAGAACAAGATTGATACCATTCCAAAAATTCCATCAAAATGGTCAAATTTTTCCCTAATCCACAGGTGAAAATAATAACATCATCTGCAAAACTGAGATGTGAGATAGGAAACCCCAACCTATTAGAGACAAAATCTCCCATGTTGCCTTCAATCAGCAAACGATTCAAGGCCCTCGAAAGAACCTTAATAGCTAGAATAAATAGAGTAGGTGATAATGGATCACCCTGTCTGACACCTCTGCTTGAATGGAAAAAACTAACTGCCTTTCCATTAATTGTGACAGAATATTTATAAAATGAAATAGAATTCCTAATAAGATTGATGAAATGTTGGTTGAACCCAAATTTTCGTAGCACCTCAAACAGGAACTCCCAAGACATACTATCAAAGGCCTTCAACATGTCTAATTTGAGAATTAGATTTGCTTCCATACATTGTTTGTTTAGGGATTGAACCATCTCTAATGCAAGTAAAATGTTATCTGTTATGGTCCTCCAATTAGCAAATCCTCCCTGATTTTCTCAAATAAGCTTGGGAAGCAAGGTGGCTATCCAATTCAACAACACTTTAGTAATTATCTTTGAAGAGAAATTGCATAGACTGATTAGTCTAAAATTCACAAATGATGTAGGATGAGAATTGTTCGAGATGAGAACAATCTGAGTTGATGTAATTTGGTTTGGCAATGGAGCCTCAGCCCAAAAATCCTGAGTTGCCTGTACCACATCTTTGAAGATCAAGTACCAAAAATCTTGATAAAAGGACCCAGGGAAACCATCTAAGCCTGGTGAGCTATCTTTATCTAGCTCAAAGACAGCCTCCTTTATTTCCTCCATGGTCTGTAAAGAGGATAACATAAGATTATCTGCTGGAGATAGAAGCTTTGGAATATCTCTTGTGTAAGTCACCGGGTTCTACATGCATCCGTGATCAGCCGTGAGAAGATATGAGAAAAACCTGATAGCCTCCCTTTCAATTTCTTCCTGTGTTGACAACTAGATTCCTTGTTCATTTTGAATTTTTGAAATTTGCATTTTTGCCTTCTGAGAGTGCTTATGTTTAGAAAAATATGATGTGTTACCTTCCCCGTATTTCAACCACTTAATGCTTGACTTTTGCTTCCAAAAAACATATTCATTCCGTAAATGAAACCCCAATTCTGCCTTGGCCTTGTGGAAATTTTCTCGGTTCTATTCTGTTGGAGACTCTTTGTACTGGAGTTCTTGTTCCTCAAAGCAAGCTTCTGCTGTTTTGATAGTGTTTGAAATATTTCCAAAAACTTCTTTGTTCCAAGTGCGAAGGGTCCGTTTCAATCGAGTCAATTTAGAGGCTAGACATTGTAGACCATTTCCTTTGATAGGAAGATACCATGAATTTTCAATCACTGATGCAAAATCATTATGCCTTTTCCACATGTTCTGATATCTAAACAATCTAGGAGCCTGGAGGAAATTGTTCTGCACAGAGATTAAAAGTGGCCTGTGATCAGAATTGTATTTTGGCAAATGTTCCACCTGAGAGTTCAGAAAGGTTGAGACCCAATTTGGACTTAGCAAGACTCTATCCAACCATCCAGAGGGGAGGATATGATGCTCTGTACCATGTAAAATTACCCCCAATAAATGGCAACTCCATCAAACCAACCTTCGTGATAGCATTATTGAAATCCCTCATAGGCCGCAAAGCTAGAACCGAGCCTAAAGATTCTTCAATGTTATGAACCACATTAAAATCCCTTCAATCATCCAAAGGTCATTGGGGTTTTGACCTACTGTAATCATATTTTCCCATAATTTAGTTCTTTGTGTATAATTGCTGGCTACATATACAAAAGAGATCATAATTTGGTGACCATGAATGGGTCCAATCCGACATGTGACGATTTGAGGAAGGTCTGAAATAATGTCCACCTTGACTGAATTTTGCCAAAAAAATCTAGATTTTCCCATTGACGTTGTTGTGATAACCTTGCATATTAAAGGTAGAAGAAAATTGTGCAATTTGGTTTGCTAAGACAAGAGGCTCAAATATTCCCAAAATAAACGACTTATGATCATGCATTAAATTCTTTAATGCCGTTCTAGAGGTGTTGTTGGCAAAGCCTCTAATATTTCAGATGATGCAATTCATATTGAGTGACTTGAAGTGGAGCATGTTGGGTCTGAGACCTTGTAAGCATCGTTAAGGGCGAACTTTAATTTTTCTTCGTGGTATGTTGTTCCTGCTGAATTTTTTGTGGTTCTATCAAAGGAAGAGCAACTTCCAGTGATATGCCTTCTTTAGACTGGAAATGGACGATTGGGAGGCTGGGGTCAATCCGTTCTGGATTAGCTTCCATAGCTCGTTCCTCCTTTGCTGAAAATGGAGCTCCAGTTTGGGATCAGGAGTGATGTTTTTTTGTAATCATTGATGAATTAATTTGTTTTTGTTAAAGAGTATTTGTCAAATGTTCCGTAAAATATTTTTGACAAATAAATTTGTTTTTGTCAATAAATTTTGATGATACACGTGTTAGGGGTGTTCAAGATTTGGTTTGATTCGGTTATAGCTAAAATTTATAACCGAATCATTGAAATAGGTTATAAAAATTTTCTAACCATAGATTACAAATCTTATTGTGTAATGGAGCCTAACCAAACTATATGTAAATCGGTTTTGAACTATTTGATTTTTTTACGGCCGATTAGAATTTGTTTCGGTTTTTAAAATTTTTTTTTTTATGTTATATTTTTATTCTATAATATATATATATATATATATATGATAATACTAATATATAATATAGATTATAATACTATTTATAATACATTATAGTCGTTCGATCGGTTAACAATTGATTAAAATTTTCTTTTATTACTTATATTGTTTTATACATAATATAATTATATTTTTTATTTTATTTATTTTATATTATTATATTTGAACTGTTTGGTTATAATTGATTAGAAAATTTTCTTTTGTAACTGATAACTGTACCAAACCACCAAGAATATTGATTTTTGAAACTAATGGTAACCGATAAGCTATCGATTTTGGTCGATTTTATGTCGTTCTAGTTACTGTTAATTAGTTTTGGTCGTTTAGAACACCCATAGTATGTATTGGTGAAAAAATTCGGTTAGAAAATGATATTTTATTGTTAGTGTCTAGTTATAAAAGCATATATTATAGTTTTATAGTTATAATGTCTAATTTGTCATATGATATTGTAAATAATATATAACACTGCTGTTTATATAAGAAAATAATCTATATATCTTATTAGTAAAAATGGTTCTGACAAACTAAGAGAAAATATAGATGGCCCTAGTATACTATCCTCACTTGTTAACCATCATTTTTTTTCATTCTTAACATCCATTTAACACTTTTTTATATTTGTTGTGAAGAAATACAATTGTGATTATAATTACATAAGAGAAATAAAGAGTATTTTAGGTTAAATCTTGCAAGCTTAGTGACAAGTTTGAGGATGAGAGTAAGAAAAATAAAAAAAATAATTAGGGAAGAGTGAGTAAGAAAAATAAAAAAAATAATGTATTTATAGTTTATTAATTCATGTTTATTGAAATTTACAAAGTGAGTACATAAAAAATGGGAAAAAATCTTATAATGTTCGTCATTTACTTTATATAAATTACATTTAAAAAATTAGGTTATATTCCATTTCATTAGCTATTTATAAGGTAGATGCAAATCTAATTTCCATGTAACGTTATAAGAAAAGAAATGAAAACTTTTAAAAGATTTCCATATAACTATATGAAGCTATGCATTTTTAATTTTATAAGAAAATGATAGACTTTTTTTTTTTTTTCTTTTTGACCAAAACCACGTGTGATGGCAGGGGTCCTAACCGTCTATTAAACAAAATAAAAAAGCTACATCAGAATGGATGTAATGAACCTTACTTCAAGAATATGTGGAAATAAATCTACTTCATAATGAAAATGCAATGCTAAATGAAACCAAAAAAAACAGACAAATAATGAATTTCTAAAATAAGGAACTTGTAATCTGTCCAAATTACAGTTGTAAAAAAATCGAATCGAACTCACTACTTACACTATACAGATTGCATTTTCAAACTATTTAATCATACATTTGATGCAATTGAAAATGTTGATTGTTTATTAATAAATCAACTACTTTATTCTCTTATCTTTTGTGTTTATATTTTATCTGAAGTTTTAAGACTAGTGATACATTATTTTATGCAAATGGGACTATACAGAGCATTGACAGGAAACTAAAATAAAATAAAAAATAAATCGACAACATTCTCCTAATGGACGAAAGTTGATTCCATATGGAGTTACTTTTTTTTGGGGGATAGGATACTAACATGAATGGACGAAAGTTGTTAAATAAAAGTGGGATTTATTAAGTGATAATTATATCTGCTGCCGTCCATTCAAAACAAAGGGCTTTTCCCAGGTAAATTAATTTACCTCTTATTTTTCATTTGGTGCATGTTTATTTCTTGCGTACGTTACCTTACCACATTTTCAAAAGTCTGGTTTTAATTAACTAATAACTAAATAAAATCTCTGTCTTGCTTTAAGCCTCTCTCATTGACAACTTTGGAAGTACCCTCAATTGATAATGACCTTTGAGTTTAAATTACAAATGCAAAGTTTTATGCAATGTACCCTAGGATATGACCATGATGATCTACGTTTATCTATATATAAATAAATATATATATATATATATATATATATAAAGTGTACGGTTATGGAATGTATTAATGTATTTTATATAGGATATATTATTAAGTTTTTTAGCTGTTAAAGTTTAAGTTAATTATATAAATAATTTTTATTTTAAAAAATAAAATCTTTAATCATTTTTTTAAAAAAATTATATTTTTATATATTATATTTTAAAAAAGATAAATTAAACCCTAAACATATTTGATTTTTTTTAGAGAAAAAAATGATACCTTTTTTTTAAACTGCTATGATGTGAGGGTTTGATAAATCCTACCTGTTTATTAGCCTCAAAATATTAATACAAGAAGATATACATATTAATGATGTCAAAAGTGTGGAGACAAATCCACTTCAAATACAAAGCTATGTAATTCTTATATTTGGGACCTTCCATCTATTTAAGTTACATAAACCATGAGCTCTCAAAGGAAGCATATAAAAAGAATCTAAATAGATACAGTGAGAGTTGTCACAAGCACTATTCCCAAGATAATCTACAACTTGATTTCCTTATCTGAGTATATGAACCAATTTGTAGTTTACTGATGTCCGTAGGGCGCCAATTTGACAAACCTTCTGATGAAGCCTCCACGGAATGGTACAAAAGACCTTCCACCATTTCCAATGCAACCTTAGAATCCATCTGTATCAGCACCTGATGCCAATTCATCCTATGGCAATATCTGATCGCCTCTACCAATGCTTGTAATTCTGCTGAAATATTCGAAAAGTTTCCCAAGTACACTGAAAATGCTCTCTTGAACATACCTGAACCATCACTAATCAGTCCTCCTAAGGCAACATTTTCCGGGTTGTTCCGAGATGAGCCATCTACATTTAAAATCATCATATCTTTGTAGCATTCTTGCCACCGAACCTTCATAAATGAAAATACATCTTGATAACCAGATCTCCCTACAAACAAGAATTGGAATTAATTTTGCCATAATGTCGAGACTATCACCATTTTGAAACCACCACAAATAGCTATTTCTCATCTCCTGCAATTCCGTTTTGCTGAAAATAAAGTTCAGACCTCTCTTGCTATCATACATTCTTGAAATAAATTAATATAAGTTTCACCATTAAAAAGAAAGTGACAACGAGACACAATATGAAAACCCAATCTTTTTTTTTTTTTAGGTACAAATAATACAGATAAATCACTATTAAGGTAAATCATTCCTAAATCTATAACCTTGCAAAAAGTTATCCATTTCACTATTAGAAAAGGCTTGGTGCAACTCATGTACCATATGTATAATCGAGTGAATAATCTTCCTACTGTTACTTCTGCCCCTCATAGACAAAGCAGCACCTGGCTAACTAGATCTCTCGACATACCAAAATAGGAATTAAATTGGCTATATAACCAAGTCTAGAGGAATATTCCAGCCACCCATCCGTTCGAAACAAAATTCCCAAACCTCCAATGCAATGTTACATGTTTTAAACAAATGATCCATTGTCTCACTATTAAGATTACAGTGACATCTTGAAACCATATTAAACCCTATCCTGCATAAAATATTTTCCACTGGAAAAAAAAACCTTTATACATTTTTCACATGAAAATAGACCAAGATAATGGGATAGATTTATCCCAAATCTGCATATGCATATCATTTTCAGTGTTGGCATCATCTAATTGCAAACAAGAGGAAATAGTGAATGAACCTGATTTAGTGAGTTTCCTGTTGGGATTTATGAACACAGAAGTAGTGGAAAATAAAATTTTTTCACAATCCTCGTCCATGTACATTATGTAAGACCGAATTGAAAGAAAATCATATCTTTTCTATTTTGAAGAACAGAAATAGTAAATCTTTCGGATCTAGACGTTGCGAAACACGAACGTCCTCTACCCGTATCCACATAGCAAGATCAACGAACTGCTAGGTCTGCTAGAACCTTAAGCTTCCCAAATCTAATATTTAGAAGCTTGATGGTGGAAATCTTGAGAGGAGAAGAAGTGATTTCAGTTAGGGTTTTCTCTGTATCAAAATAGCTTGTATTAAGAGTGAAACCTTAGTAAGACCATTCTTATCTCTTTGTAGTTAAGAGAAAGAAAGATGGACGGCTAAGATTTATTCTTTCCAATCTAATAGAATGGATGACTAGGATTTATTCTTTCCTATCAAATAGGATACCAATCCTAAACCTAGCTTCTCTTCAACTTTTATATTTATATTACGAATTTCATAATATTAGGAAATGTATTATTGATCTCATCAAAATATGATTTTAATTTCCTTTAAAACTCTATTAAAAGAAATTCTGCCAATTCAATTGAATTCACAATTAAAAGCTCGTGATTACTTGGTTTAGTGTGTGACCCTGTAGGTTTATTTAGCATTGGCAGCGGGTCTAAACCCTCATAATCTGCCTCTAGCAAGACATTATGACTACCCAAGTTAAATAAAATCAATAGTTTGATTTTAACCTATTTTAATGTCCAATATTCATTCCCTTGTCACATAATATCCGGATTAAGTATAAGATATGGATTAAGTCATCCTTATATAACTTTATCATTCACTTCTTGATCCCTGATCAAACTGTCTAAACAAATGATACTAATAACTCTTTATTAGTTCATTTGAGCACGACCATGCATTTCTCAGTTTAAATCATCAAGAGGGCCCAATGGATATTTCACTCATTATGAGTGTGACAAATCCCATATTTTTTTCATTCACATTTCTCACTATAATTCATACTATGTCCAACTAAAGCCTATATTGCTATCCGCTTAAAGATAACATTAGGGTTAAGACATAGAATTCCTCATATAGAAATCTATGATGAAATCGGGTCTAACATGTTTCAAGTCTAACATGAAATCCATAATCCATGTTATAATTCATCATTACGGGTCATGTCCAATACATCGATCTCTAACATGTATTTATGTTTTTACTTGAATATCCCATATTCATGATCATTAAAAAGTGATCATCATTAAAATTACATACTATTCTTAATTTATTATTGTTCCAATAATAATAATTGAATAGGGACTATTTAGAATAACACATCTATTGTCGAGAGGTTTTTTCTATTA
This sequence comes from Echites panduratus, assembly GCA_035221335.1. Classification (NCBI taxonomy): domain Eukaryota; kingdom Viridiplantae; phylum Streptophyta; class Magnoliopsida; order Gentianales; family Apocynaceae; genus Echites; species Echites panduratus. The sequence goes on along the minus strand of JAWZTD010052846.1, from coordinate 1,155 downwards.
AGTCACATACTTAATGACCAAAAGGCAGATAGTATTATTCATGGAAACATTAGGTATAATAAAATCAATCTCACAAATACATTTCAAGCAAAAAGTACAAATTATGTCATTGTACTAGTACATAATACTATCATTTCCAACTGAAGCTATTTTCACCACTTATAGGGACAGAGGCATCCCCATTATGCAACTGTATACAAATGTGTTCCTTCACAATTGTGGCTATTGATTTTAGTCTAATCCACTCAATCAAAAACCCAATCCATTCAAAGAGAAATCCAAAGGTAAATATCCATGGCACAATCTCAACATAAAAATCGACCATGAAAGAGGAATTTTATTATGCCAAAGCTGTAGAGACATACCATCACCTAAACAACCTTCAGTAAGAGAAAAGAGAGAAAATATACCTGAGCTGGTCAATCTCCAAAAATACATGTTTTCTTTGCCTTCTAAATTTGGCATATTCCTTCTTTTATACTATTTGTTGGAATATGATTACTCAACATCTCCATATCAAATTCACCATTTCAAATAAAATCCTGCACCTTTATTTCTTCAAATATGACATGGTCTAGTTTGGAGGCAAGTTTCCCTGAAAGTAGCCAATCTTCATGCCAAAAAGAAATATTACCATTCCTTAACAAAATGGATATATGCTTCTCTACCTGATATGGCATAGATTTCAATCTACACCACTCCCTAGAGCCTCTTTGTTGCGATTGTCACCCAACATGATAATCATATTTTAACTTCATATGTTTCGTCCAAATAGAGTTCTCTGTTTGAAACTTCCACCATAATTTGTACCCATATGCTAAGACAAATGATTTTATTGAATGGATATTGAGCCTTCCATCTTCATAGGGTTTGCATATTGTCTACCATTTGCAACATTTTTTGTGAGGTCCCTTGTTAGAAAATCCCCAGAAAAGGCTCGCAAAATTCCTTTCTAAATCTTTAATGATCTGCATAGGAGGGTTACATACTGCCAAAGTGTATGTAACCATAGACGATACAACATATGATGGAGATCAAGCTCCAAGATTACCAAATGGACCTATTACAAGGGCAAGAACTTCTAAGATAAGGAAAGCTTTAATATCATTTATTCAGCACAAAGAAGAACTCTTTGATTTTGAAGAATTACTACAA
>JAWZTD010052814.1:0-10595 GCA_035221335.1 Echites panduratus | reverse complement strand
ATAGGTAAAAGAAACTTTTGTGAGTATGAGGCCTATGTACTTATGTATAAGCTTTCTTTGATTTCTTCTTCTAATGAGTCTAACAATTCTTGTCCAAGTGCCATTAACTCACTTTTGCAGGAATTTGAGGATATTTTTCCGGAGGAGTTACCTGAGGAGTTGCCACCCATCTGTGGAATAGAGCATCAAATTGATTTGCTTCCAGGAGCGCCTCTCCCAAACAAGGCAACGTATAGGGTAAAATCTAAAGAAACCAAAGAGCTTCAATGACAAGTGGAGGAACTCTTTCAAAGAGTTTAAGTGAGGGAAAGCTTGAGCCCTTGTGCAGTCCCGGTACTTCTTGTGCCAAAGAAAGATGTGACATGGAGAATGTATGTTGATTGTAGGACAATCAACAAAATAACTGTAAAATATTGCTTCCCCATTCCTTGTTTGGATGATATGTTTGATGAATTAAGTGGGAGTGTTTGTTTTACAAAGATTAATTTGAAAAGCGGCTACCACCAAATTAAAATGAAAGAAGGTGATGAGTGGAAAACTGCTTTCAAAAGAAAACATAGTCTATATGATTGGTTTGTCATGCCCTTTGGGCTCACAAATGCACCAAGTGCTTTTATGAGATTAACGAATCACATTCTTAGGAATTGTACTGGCAAATTTGCAGTGGTGTATTTTGATGACATTTTGATTTATAGCAAATCCTTGGAAGATCATGCAAATCATTTGAGTTGTGTGTTTGATATCCTTAGGAGTGAGAAACTATATGCCAATATGAAAAAATGTTCTTTTTGCTTGATTAAATAACTTTTCTTGGCTATATTGTTAGTATTAATGGGATTCATGTTGATGAGAGGAAAATAAAATCAATCAAGGAATGGCCAACACCTAGAAGTGCAAGTGAGGTAAGAAGCTTTCATGGTTTGGCATCATTCTATAGAAGGTTTGTCTCCAATTTTAGCACTATACTGCTCCTCTTATTAAAAGATTAAGGTAAAAGTGAAGTTTAATTGGGGAAAAAAGCAAGAAAAAGCTTTTCAAATGTTGAAGTCTAAATTGGCTAGTGTCCCTATAATTTCCTTACCCGATTTTTCAAAATTTTATGAGATTGAGTGTGATGCTTCAGGGTAGCGGATTAGAGAGGTACTCGTGCAAGATAGGAAACCTTTAGCATATTTTAGTGAAAATTTGAGTGGACCTACCTTGAATTACTCTACATATGACAAGGAATTGTTTGCTTTGGTTAGGTCACTACAACATTGGCAACACTACTTGTGGGCTAAGGAGTTCGTTATCCATATTGGATCATGAGTCTTTAAAGCACCTCAAGGGCCAACAAAAGCTAAGTAAGAGACATGCTAAATGGGTGGAATTCATAGAGATGTTTCCGTACGTTATCAAATATAGACAAGGTAAAGAAAATGTCGTAGCGGATGTACTCTCTAGAAGGTACACTTTACTTTCAACTTTGAAGCTAAATTGCTTAGTTTTGAGTATGTTAAAGACTTGTATATGGATGATGATGACTTTAAGAAGTGGTTTGTTGTTTGTGAGAAAAATCCTTGTGAGAATTTTTATTTTCATGATGGATACTTGTTTAGAGAGGATAAGCTATGCATTCCTAAATGTTCCTTGAGAAAATTGCTTGCTATTGAAAGTCATAGTGGGGGACTTATAGGACATTTTGGAATCATAAAAACTTTGGTTGTTTTGAAAGAACATTTTTATTGGCCACATATGAAAAAGGTTGTGGTTAGAGATTGTGAAACATGCATTGTGTGTAAAAAGGCCAAATCTACTCTCAAACCACATGATTTTTACCTTTACCTATTCCTAGAGCTCCATGGGAGAATGTTTCAATGGATTTTGTGCTTGGATTTCCAAAGACTAGGTGGGGTAAAGATTCCGTTCTTGTGGTAGTTGATAGATTCTCATAAATGGCACATTTCGTTGCATGTTCAAAAATTGATGATGCATCTCATGTTGCAAATTTGTTTTTCAAAGAGGTTTGTCTACCATTTGTTGAATTTGTATATAATTGATGTGTTCATTCTTCAACACATTTCTCTCTTTTTGAATTGGTATAAGGATTTAATCCTTTGACTCCATTTGATGTAACTCCTTTACCTTTGAGTGACATTCATAGTTTAGATGGTTCTAAGAAGGCTGATTTGGTTAAGCAGCTCCATGCAAAAGCAAGGGAGAATATCCAGTTGCAAAACCAAAGACATGCACAACAACATAACAAGGGAAGGCGAAAGGTGGAATTTGAAGTTGGAGATTGGGTGTGGATACATTTGAGAAAGGAACTTTTTCCACATGCTCGGAAATTGAAGCTCGAACTAAGGGGTGGTGGTTCGTTTCAAGTAATTGAGAAGATATATGACAATGCATACAAAGTGGACTTGCAAGGTATGTATAATGTTAGGTCTACTAAAGTGGACTTGCAAGGTATGTATAATGTTAGTCCTACTTTCAATGTAAGTGATTTATCTCCTTTTGATGTAGATGACGCTGATTCGAGGATGAATCCTCTTGAGCAACTGGCTGATGATGGAAACCTAGCTCCTTCATTACCACAAGGACCAATCACAAGATCAAAGGCATCAAAGATGAGGAAGACATTCAACACATTCATGCAAAGAAAGGAAGAATTACTTGATTTGGAGACCATCTTTGATAAGTCTAAGTTTGAAGAAAATCAAGTTGAAATGAAGTTTTGGAATATATCAACTATGAAGGGGATTGAAAGCCTCAATTCAAGCCAATAAATCATCCAAGACGTTGGGGAATCAAAGCTACATGAAAGGATGATAAAAGGAAGCCAAAATGATGCAGAATCATGGTGAAGAAGGGTCCATCCGAAGCCAAGCACAAAGCATCCGGTTTAGGATCAATTTCAACCAAGATTGTTGTCATTCCAGTAGCTGGCTGGAGTAGTGTTCAATGCATTGCTTGGCACCGGACAAACGGGGATTTGGAGCCATCCAGAGCCAGGCAAAAGGCGTATAGCGCCAGACACTGTTATTCCTGCCACTATCAAGTTTTGTTTCTTACGGTTTTTACTTAACTTTACTTATAATTTTGAGGTTGTTTTAAGCCATTAACATCCTAAAACAATGTAATTAGGGTTGGAATGTTTCAATACTATAAATACTTCTTATTTTGTATTGAAACTTAACTATTCTATTTTGAATCAAAAATCCAACGTCTCTTTGAGAGAATTTTCTGATCAACTTGATCAAACATGTGAGATCTTAGGAAACTCTTTTAGGGTACTTGAGTGATTACAATTTTGATATCAATTACTTTGGTTGAGGTATTGATGTTTCTTTACAAATCAAGAGAATGATTGATGAAGATTTGGTTCCCAGGTCAATCTAATTAACCAAACCCAAACCTTAATTGAATGCTATGAATTAAGTGTGATATTTGATCTTGATTGCATTCTATCATCAATTCAATTTTGGAAATCACATCAGGCAGTGTGTATGACAAACTTCTTTGGCCATAAGTAGTGCTGCCAATGCTCCAATGACCTAATCAATGAAAATAATTCTTTATCATAAGTCAAATAATTCAAAGAAGTACCACTCAATTTCTCACTAAAGTAATTAATAAGCTTCTTATCTTGCACAAGAACAGCCCCAATCCCCACCCCCAATGCATCACATTCAATTTCAAAAACTTCGGAAAAATCGGGAAGGGAAAAATAGGTGCACATGCAAGTTTTTCTTTTTGCAAATTAAACGCACTCTCTTTCTCACTCTCTCATCTAAACTTTACCTTTTCTTTGGTCTCTTCGGTAAAATGGGTAGCTAAAGTACTAAAATCAGGCACAAACCGATGATAGAAGAATGCTAACCCATGGAAACGCCTTACCTCTCTTACTGTCTTAGGTGTAGGCCAATCCTTGATTGTTTTAACCTTCTCATCATCAACTTGAACACTATTAGAAGAAAAAATATATCCAAGAAATATATCATTTTGCAAACAAAAAGAACACTTTTTCAAATTTCCATACAATTGTTTTCTCCTAAGTATGTCAAAAACAGTTTGCAAGTGACCAGCATGCTCATTAATACTTTTGCAATATATCAGAATATCATCAAAATAGACAACTACAAACTTACTAATGCAATCCCTAAGAAATTGATTCATAAATCTCATAAATGTGTTAGGTGTATTAGTTAAGCCGAATGGATTGACAACCCATTCATATAAACCATGTTTAGTTTTAAAAGCTATTTCGTCACCCTCTTTCATTCTAATTTGATGATAACCACTTTTAAGATCAATCTTTGAAAAATATTTGCTACCACTCAACTCATCCAACATATCATCTAACCTAGGAATATGAAAGCGATACTTTACTGTGATTTTGTTGATGGCTCGACAATCTGCTCACATTCTCTAACTACCATCTTTCTTTGGCTCTAGAATGACTAGGACTACACAAGGACTAATGCTTTCTCTTACATAACCCTTCTCTAGGAGCTCTTCAACTTGCCTTTGTAGCTCCTTTGTCTCTTTTGGATTAGTCCAATAGGCAGCCTTGTTTGGAAATGGAGCTCCCAGAACAAAGTCGATTTGGTGCTCAATCTCTCTAACAGGTGGCAACTCTTTTGGTAGTTCCTTCGGGAATACATCATTGTATGCCTGCAAAAGAGAGTAAGTTTCACTAGGCAAAGAAGGATTAGTATCAAGAAAATAAGTATCTAAAGAAGTAGAAGTTAAAGAATGTTTGTACATAATTAAGAGCATTGGTCTATAACTCAAATAAGCCCTCTTAATCTCTCTTTCTTTTGCATAACAAATCAATTTCTTATCACTATTTTCTTTTTCTCCCCCTCATTTCTTTTCCTTCTCTTTCTCTCCACTCTTCTCTCTTTTTATTTTCTCAATTTCTTTCTTTTTCAAACTCTCATAATACAACTTCATATTTTCTATCATGGCCTTTTGATCCATGTGAGCTTCATGTGGCTTCAAGGCTTCCAGCTTCATCTTCTTTCCTTAATTCTCAAGTGTATATCTATTCTAGTACCCATCAAAAACAACTCTCCTATCAAACTGTCATGATCTCCCAAGCAATAGGTCTGTAATTTGCATAGGCACAAGATCACAAATAACTTCATCTTGATACTTACCATTGAGAAAGACTCTCACTTGCTTTCCTACCTTGACTCTCCCACCATCTTTTAGCCATTGTAATTTGTAAGGCTTAAGATGAGCTATGCTTGGCAACTTCAATCTTTCAACCATGTAAGAACTTGCCACATTCACGCAACTCCCACTATGAAACTGCACACATTTCCATTTATCCAACATCATGCATTGAATAGATTCTCTCTATGCACTTCTTCTTCATCATCATCTTGCTTAGTTTGAGTACTAAGCACTCTTCTCACCACAATATTCCACTTTTCATAAAAAATCTAAGCAAATTCATCACCACTTTCAGATTTTTCTTCAGCTTGGACAACTGTGACTTCTTCTTCATCTTCACTAACCGATTCAACAATTTCTCTTTCAATCAAGATGTTTATCTTGTTAGGACATTGATTGGCATAATGTCCATACCCTTGGCACTTCAAACACTTGACTTCTTTGGCCCTAAATTTTTGTTGCAGCCCTTTTCCCTTGTCATTTTGAGGTGCTTTATGCTCAGCAAATTTTGGTTTTGCTCCCTCATCCCTGGTTGGAAATTTTGAACTACCTCCTTCCTTTCTTGGCCAACTACTTAAACTTTTATTTGTTGTATTTGCTAAGCTTGATGAACTGAAATTTCTTCCATAAGATCCTCTTCTACTCTTCAATTGCTTTTCAATCTTTATTGACATATTCACCAACTTTTGTAATTACAAGTAGTGATGTAGTTCAACTCTATCAGCTATCTCCTTGTTCAAACCACATAAAAACCTGCCCATTATAGCTTCTTCATCTTCTAAAATGTTGATCCTCATCATGGATACTTCCATCTCCTTGAAATAATCATCTACACTCCTTGAACCTTGAGATAGAGTTTGCAATCTTTGGTACAACTCTCTTTGATAATAAGTAGAACAAAGTGGCTTCTCAACACATTCTTAAGCTCATTCCAAGTAGAAATTGGTCTCCCGTTGGCTCTTTTCTTTGCTATAGATAGTTAATCCCACCAAATCAATGAGTAATCAATAAATTCAACTAGCAAGCTTTACCTTCTTAGCTACCAAATAATTATTACAATCAAAGACATGCTCCATCTTGCTCCCCAACCTAGGTATGCTTACGAATTATGTGTCACTTGAATAGAGGAATAGTCGATTTGATAGATCCCAAACTAGCATCCCATCCTCTTTGCCCTCTTGGCTCTTCATCTTCTCATTGCCAAACTTCTTCATCAACAACTTCTTCCAACTGCTCTTAGATCATTCTCCCCCGTTATGGAACTCTTTGGAAAGGACATCCCCTTTCTCTACCTCTTTAGGACTTTTTTTGATTTCTTCCTTGTTGAGGAGGAGTATTCTCAACAAGATGTACTGTCTCTTCCACTCAATCAATCTTGGCATTAAGGCTTCATCTCAGCCATCTTCGTTGATAGTTGCTCCAATCTCTCGGCAATGATCGTTATATTTGCATTATCTTCTCCCATATTAGATCCATGTGATGAACTTGAGCCTCCCTTCATGACGGATTCCTGCACGGTTAGCAAACAAAGAAAAAGAACAAAATATATTCCTCACTTTTCTCTAGTGTATGTACTCTTTTGGGCTTTTTCTTGCTCGATTAAACCCACACTCTCAGCCTTTTACCTCTTTTGAACTTCTTTGAAGCTCTTAATTGACTTCTAGAGAAACTTCCAAACCATCTTAATTCAAGAAGCAAGAAACTTCCACAATCTTGTTAATTAGTCAAAGAATATCACAAATAAGAATCAAAAAAAGTTAGAATAATGAATAATTATGTCAATCAACTAGGTTTTTTCTTCTTTTTTTTTTATCACGTAAATTCAAGAATCAAAGAATTTTGAAAATTAGTAATTTTATCAAATACCTTGTGATCAAAAGAAATTTTCTGCAACTTAACAATAACTAATTTCAAGAAACTCAATCTTTGATTCAGTCAATCTCAATTCAACTTCAATTCTTCAATCACTATCTTCTTCACAATTCCAGCAAACAATTCAATGAAGTTTTCACCCAAAACTTTCACAGTTTTGAAGCTTTTCTTGCCTAGAATTTTCGATTTTCTCTTCTCCAAATTTTCAAAATCTCTCTTTTTTCTGTAGGAATTTAACAACAAAGATCTCAACTTCACAATTTAATTTTTACAACAACACAAATTGATCACAAAGAAAAACTAGGATAGACGTAAAGAACAAAACAAAACACATATAAGATCATACGAGTTTCAAAGTAGAAAAAGATACAATCTTTTAGCACGTAAACAAGAAAACAAAGAAGATAATCAAACCTTTGTCGAAACCTACACTCTAATACCAAAATTGATGCAATCCTCAAGGTTGAAGTTTCTCAATTCTAGGTCCAATCCTAAAGAACATCTCAATGCAGAATTGAATTCCCAATTCATAAACAATTCAAGTTTGGAATAGATTAACCAAGATTATGTGATGGAAATCAAGGAACTTATCAAACATTGGTAGGAACTATTTTGATGCCATCAAAGGAAGACTATCTTGGAGGTATTGTTCTATGAGATCATTCATGGAAGAATTGAAGATTACAAAGATCAACATTTTAAGTTTAAGTTAGAAATGAAGTTATTAGTGTGCAACAAAATTGATTTTGAAGCTATGTTTGAAAGCACTAAGGTTAATAAAGATTATGGAACTCAAAGTTATGGAAATGTCTCAACTTTTGAAGGTTTAAAGGACTTGAAATTCATGACAAAAACATGCCAAGAAGACATGGAATGAAAGATCCAAGAAGGCATGAAGGAATGTGTTCAAAATGGAGTAGAAAAGGGTGAAAGTTGGCCTATCCGATGCCAAGCAACATCCAGTCGGCGCTTGACCAAAAATGGAGCAAATTGGAGCAGCATTCTGGAGCTCAACCAGCCTCCATCCGGAGCCTGAAGCAATCCAGTCGGCACTGGATCATTTTCTGGCTGTAGCAGTTTTCTTCAACTTTTACTTAGTTTAACTTGTATTTTCTTGTTATTTGAGGGGTGTGTTATGTCTTTAAACACCCTAGGACGATTATTTAGGTTTTAACTTGAGCTAACACTATAAATACTTCTCTTATTTGTATTCCAAACAATCTATGAATCTTTGATCAATTTACATACTCTTTCATCTCATTGAGAGAAAATGTCCAGATTATATTTGATATTCGGCAACTCTTCTAGAGTTCTTAAGTGATTACATTGGGCTATCAATTACTTTGGTTGTGGTATTGATGTGTCTTCCAAATCAAGACATTGGTTAATGAACAATTTGCTTCATAAGTTATTCTAATTAACCAAAACAAACCTTATTCGAAATCCTGTTAACTTAGTGTCAAATTTTGGATTTTAATGAATTCTAAGAACACTTCAATTTCGAAAATCAAATCATTTTGGAATATCCCTAACCAATCTACAAGTTTATAAAAACTCCCTACACCCCAAACCAAAGTAGTAGTAAACCTCTTAAGAAGTCTCTCAAGAACCCTAAAAAGTTCTACGCAAAACTCTCACAAAAGATCAATTTGATCTTGAAGGAATTTTCTCTTGTAAGAGAAAAGAATAATTTATATTGAATAATGAATTGTATAAAGTTATAAAGAAAGGATGTATTTATAGGCCAAGACTTGTTCTAACCTTATCTAAGTCGTAATAGGACTTTTATTTACTTTAAAGTAACTAACTAAAACAAATAAAACCGAAACGAAATATAAAACTAAAACCTAATCTTGTTGGAAAACAGAGTGTCTGTTCAAACCCTTAGTTTCTTCTTACATTCCTTCACTCTATTCATGCCATTCCATCTTAGTTTCTTCAAGCATCATTCTTCCAACTTCTTGACATGAATTTGAGCATTCAAACGCTTCAATTATCATCACATTTTGATGTGATTCCTTGGAATTGAAATACATTCTTCATCAAACATAAACACACCCAATTGAAAACTTACCCCAAGAATTCATCAAAGATTATGGTTAGTTTCATTGACCTATGTTGTCTTTCAACATCAACCAATGACTAGTGTTTGGTAGAAAATTCAAACCCCAACCAAAGTGTTTAAAAGCCCTTAAGAAGTTCCACAAGAACCCTAGAAGAGTTATAGTAAAAACCCACAAGAAAGATCACTTACATCTTAGTTTTGAAACTCTCAAAGTGAGAAAACTATTTTTCATTTCATAAGAGAGTAGTTATAGCCAAATTTGAAAGAAAACCTAAGGGATTAATTTAGGGGTGTTATGACATAAAAGACCCTTTTAAAATATCAAATTTCCTAATTGAAAAATAGGTTGGCCTAAATTTATTCCTCTGTTGGACAGTCCATCTTTCAACCATGTTTCTCCAACAATTCTTGTCCTTTTGGCTACTTCTTTCACCCTTCTTTGATGCTTCCTTCTTGGATTGATTCAACTTGATTTTTAATGCATCAAAATGTGTTTTAACAAGATTATTAAACATCTTATTGAAGCTTGAATTTGAAATATAAATCCTTGTAAGAGTTCTTCTTAACCCCAAGCTTGAATTCTTCAAACAAGGCATGATGGCATAGTTGCTCATCTTTGTCAAACACCTTTGTCTTCATGCCTTTGTTATATTTATTCTTGAAATGTTTATCTTCATAAGCTTCAATCCTTATTTGGATCTCATCATTCCCTCCTTCTTTGAAAGGATTTGTCCTCAAATCTTCAAGTCTTGCAAATAAGTGTATCATTGAGAACAAACTCCCTAGTAGTTTCAATCAAAGCTCTTTGGACTCCATCATCCCCCCTTACTTCGAAATGATTCGTCTTCGAATTTTCAATTCCTATATTGAAAGAAGAATAATTTCTAACATTGAATAAAACATAAAGACAACACTTACCACATAGACCATTATTATCAAAGGCTTGATAGATATTTCTCCCCATGGAAGTTGTTACACAACAAGGCCATATACCATTCCTTCCTTCCAAGGTGGTGGTTTTTCCTTGATTGATATGTATTCCTTTTTGTCTACAATAAACTCATTTGAAGGAGTAGAAAGGAATACTATAAATTTAAACTCAAAAGATATAAAATGACATCAATCATAACTACCATTGGTCTATTACCCCAATAAGCATTGAACAAAAGAAATTTAAAGATAGAGATCATGCATGTTAAGCTCCAAAATTTCATAATTCTTGCAATCAAGTTATAAATCGAAAATCTCATTGGTCTATGACCCCATAAAGAATGGAATAAAAGAACATCAAATCTAGAATTTTTACAGATTAAGCTCAAGAAACACTTCTTTCCCCAAGTTCTCAGAAGTCTCCCATCAATATTATCAAACATATGTATAGGATCAACATTTTCTTTAAGATGGATATCATTGAGCATAAGTATCAATATGACCACTGAACTTGCATCATTTTTTCAATTTAACCATTCAACTTTCAAACACGTCAAATTGACCA
>JAWZTD010052783.1:0-10601 GCA_035221335.1 Echites panduratus | reverse complement strand
ACCTAGTCTAATGTTATCTTTAACCGGATAGCAATATAGGCTTTAGTTGGATATAGTATGAATCATAGTGAGAAATGTAAATGAAAAAAGATGGGATTTGTCACACTCATTTTCAGTGAAATATCCTTTGGGCCCTCTTGATGATCCATGCTCAAATGAACTAATAAAGAGTAATTAGTATCATTTGTTTAGATATTTTAATCAGGGATCAAGAAACCAATGATTAAGTTATATGAGGATGACTTAATATATGAATTATAACTTATGGGCTTAGACCTGCTGCCAATGTTAAATAAACCTACAGGGTCACACACTAAAGCAAGTAATCACGAGCTTCTAAATCATATTGAATTTATGAATTCAATTGAATTAGCGGGATTTCTTTTAATAATATTTTGGAGGAAATTAAAATTATATTTTGATGAGATCAATAATTTCCAAATTATTTTCGGTGATAATTACATTTCCTAATTGTAGGAAATTCATAATATAAATATAAAATTGAAGAGAAGTTAGGGTTAGGATTGACATCCTATTTGATAGGAAGGAATAAATGCTAGCAGTCCATCCTATTAGATTGGAAGGAATAAATCCTAGCAGTCCATCCTATTAGATTGATATTAATGAATCCTAGCCATCCACCTTTCTTTCCTCTTAACTATATAGAGAAAAGAACGGTCTTGCTAGGGTTGCTTTCATACATACAAGCTATTTTGATAGGGTGAAACCCTAGCCGACATCATCTGTTCCTTTCCTGGATTTGGAAAGCTTAAGGTTCCAGTAGGCCGACAAATTCTTTAATCTTGCTGTGTAGATATCTTTAGAGGAGGTTCGTGTTTTGCAGGGTCTAGATGTAAAGAATTTGCTGTTTCTGTTCTCCAAAATAGAAAAGGTATGATTTTCTTACAATTCAATTTTACATAATGTTTATGGACCCTGGATTGGGATTGTGAAAAATTTTATTTTTCACTGCTTCTGTGTTCATAAATCCGCACACCGTATTGATGACGAATTCTTTTGGCCACAAGTAGTGCTACCAATGTTGTAAGGACCTAACCAAAGTGAACAACTCTTTTTCATAGTTAGAATAGTTCAAAGGTCCATTCAATTTCTCACTAAAATGTGCTATGGGGTTGCCTTCTTGCGTGAGAACCACTCCTATTCCCAACCTAGAAGAGTCACATTCAATTTCAAAAACCTTTGCAAAATCGGGTAGAGAAAAGATAGGGGCATTAGCTAGTTTAGATTTTAACATTTGAAAAGCCTTTTCTTGTTCTTTTCCCACGTAAACTTGACCTTTACCTTAATAATTTTAGTGTGAGGGGCTGCAATAGTACTAAAGTTAGGTACAAACCATCTATAGAATGATGCTAACTCATGAAAACTTCTTACCTCACTTGAACTTTTAGGTGTAGGCCACTCCTTGATTACCATTATTTTCTCTTCATCAACATGGATACTATTAGAAGTAACAATTTATCAAAGAAAAGAAACTTTTTGCAAGCAAAATGAGCACTTTTTCAAATTAGCATAGAGTTGTTCACTTCTAAGTATCTCAAACACATGTCTCAAATGATCTACATGATATTCAATGCTTCTACTATGAATCAAAATGTCAGCAAAATACACCATCACAAGTACATGATTCACGAGTCTCATAAAGGTGCTCGGTGCTTTTGTGAGCCCAAATGGCATTACCATCCATTCATAAAGACCATGTTTTGCTTTGAAAGCGATTTTCCACTCACCGCCTTCAGTCATTCGAATTTCATGGTAGCCTTTTTTCAAATCAATTTTGGTAAAAGAAACACTTCCACTAAATTCATCAAGCATGTCATCTAATCTATGAATAGGAAAACAATACTTTGCTGTTATCTTATTGATTACCTAACAATCTACATCCCATCCTTCTTTGGCAATAAGAGCACAGGCACTATACATGGACTCAAACTTTTCCTCACTAAACCTTTCTCTAGCAGTTCCTCCACTTGTTGTTGTAGCTCCTTGGTCTCGTCCAGGTTTGTCCTAGAAGTATCCTTGTTTGGAAGAGGTGCACCTAGAATGAAGCCAATTTGGTACTCAATTCCATGAATGGGTGGTAACTCCTTGGGAAGATCGTCCAGAAATATGTCCTCAAATTCCTACAAAAGAGAGTTAATGGCCCCAGGACAAGAAGTGTTAGACTCATTAGAAGAAGACAACAAAGTATGTTTAAACATAAGCAATGCCAGAGGAATCATATTTACAAAAGCATCTCTTACTTCTCATCATTTTGTAGAGAAGCTCCTTTTATTTTCAATTTTGTTTTCCTCCTCTTTTTATTTTTCTTCTCTCTTCTCATTACTTATGTCAGCCTTTTCTCTTTCTCTTCCTCTATTTTCTTTCTCGTTCAATTTCATTCCACTTTCTCTCAACTTCATTCCTCTTTTTCATTTCTCTCTTTGTCTTTCCACTCTTTTTCCTCAGAATACTCTCTCATATTTTCAATAAGTGTCTTTTGATCCACATAAGTTTCATGTGGTTTTAAAGAGTTCAAATGAATCCTCTTACCCCCAAACTCAAGTGTTTATTTGTTCTTGAAGCCATCAAAGGTCACCTTTCTATCCTATTTTCAGGGTCTTCCAAGTTAAAATTTTTTTTGCTTGCATTCAAACAGCATCACATAGCACTTCATCACTATACTTTCCCATGGAAAAAGAAATCCTAACTTGCTTTCCCACTTTGACTTCAACACTATCATTTAACCATTGTAACCAATATAGTTTTGAATAATTTATGCATGGCAACTCCAACCTATCTACCATATACCTGCTTGCAATATTCACACAACTACAAAGTTTCCCATTAATCAAACATCTAGAATGAAATAGGTTTTCCGTTTGCTCATCTTCTTCCTCTTTTGTCTGAGTACTTAAGACCCTGCAAATCATCACATGAAGTCGGCCTTCAACTTTTAGGTCACTACCCTCACCCTCATCATCATCAAAATGTTTTCTCCCTAATCTTCATCCTCTTTCTACTACAAGACTCCACAATATCCTTACCATAGAAAGGTGGCACTGTTAGTTTTGTGCTTCCTATGTTCTTGTTAATGTCATCATTTCCCCATTCCTCATCAACTTCATCTTCATAATCCCCTTCATTGCTCTTATAATCATCATATAGCTTGGGTACATTTCTTCTTGTTGTAGGAATTCTTTGTTGGTTTCCCCTTCCTCTTTGAGATGGTTGATTTATCAATTGAGGAGGAGGAGTTATATCATTGTTGTACACTCTTTCTTCCTCTTGTGCCACCCAAGAATTGAAATCCATTCTTATGTCATCCATATTATTTGAAGCTCCCTTGACATTTTTCTCATTTCCTCCTAAAGGTAGGCCATCCCTCCATGTTCATCTCCCATGATTGAAGCTTGGGATGAAGGAGAAGCTTATTTGTTCATCATTGTTCCAACACTAAAAATCTCACCACACAAGAAATTGTCAAAGAAACCTCACTTTTATTCTTGTTTAATTCTTCACAATGGCTTTTTCTTCAATCTAAGAAATTTACTAGTTAAGCCTTTTTCACCTCTAACTCTTCTTCGAAGTTCTGAATTGATTCACTAGACAATGCCAACCACTCAAGGTAAAATACCAGGCAATCAACACAATTAAATCAAATAGTAAACAAAAAATTAGTTTACAAGAACCAAAGAGTAGAGAAAAATAGGTCAATCAACACAAATCAAGTGCTAGGAAACTTAGAATCCAAAGAATAGATGATAGGTATTATAACAAACACCTAGAGATTAAAGAAAACCTGTGACAAAAAGTGTTTGCAATGCCAATTTCAACATATCCAAGTCAAATGAACTCAATTTTGCATCAATCAATGGCAACTTCAAATTCAGTCACAAATCTTCTTCAAGCCATCAATTGTTCAGATCTAACAAGATCTCAATTCAATTCAACAATCTCAATCATATTTTTTTTCCAGATTGTTTTTGAAATTTTCTTAGCTCCGATTTTGATTTCTTTTGTCTCTGCTTTTGTTGTTCAATTTGAGGCTGTAAAACTCTTTCTCTTTTTGTATTTTTCACTTATAATGATAGAAGAATAAGAACATTCACAAAACACATTGAATCAACCCTTGTTTTTGGCCTTAGGTTAGATCCACACAACAAATCACAAAGAGAAGAGTAGGACAGATGTATAAGAACAAAATCACAAAACATACACTAGATCATAAGATTTCAATGAGACAAACAGGATCCAAGCACATGATAAAGTAATTAAAGATAGTCAAACCTCAAGATGAAGAACCATAGCTCTAATGCTGAAAGATGATGTGATTTTCTTTGATTGGAAATTCAAGTAATAGTTCAATTATCTTCAAAAACACACCAAGTGCAGGTTTTCATCAAAAGGTTTGTTTAGGCTAGTTAGAATGATCTACAAAGCAAATTTTTCATCAACCATCCTCTTGATTTGGAAGACACATCAATACCCTAACCAAAAGAAAATGATAGCCCCGTGTAATCTCTCAAGAACCATAAGAAGAGTTTCCTAAGATCTCACAAAGATCAAGTTCGATATGAAGTTTTATATCTCAAAGAGAAGAAGTTGTTTGTAAGATAGTTTTGAATACAAATTGAGAAGTATTTATAGTATCAACTCAAATTTGACCTAAAGGAACGAATTGAAAATAACGAGCCAAAACTTTAACTGGTTGTTGCTGCTGATGGGTGTCCAGTACCAGTTTCCTCTTGTCCGGTGTCGGTTGCTTCATTTTCCCTACTGTTAGAGGCGCAGTGGGAGACCTAACAACATGTTTGGAAGCTTCAGGAATGGTGTAAATTTTGCACCAATTTGGACAAGTGCTGGCTGATTTTCGATGGGCTCTGGATGGCCTTCCATTTCCATGTTTTCCTCACTCTTTTAGCTCTATTTCATCATGCCCTCTTGTTGTTTTGAATTCCTTTCATCTTTGATGCATTCTTGGCATTAAATGGAGCTTTCCAAATTTTCACTGTTGACAAATTCCAAAGCTTCATTTCTTTTTTGGTTTCATCAAACTTAACCTCAATAAAGATGGCCTTAAAACCAACTTGTTCTTCATTCATTTGAAGGAATGTGATGAAAACCTTCTTCAGCCTTGAAGCCCTTGCCCTTGCTATTGGTCCTTGAGGCATTAAATGAGCTTGGACTCCATCAGGAAAGAAGGGAGCTCTCTTGATCATCATGAGCCATCTTAGTTACAAGTCGTCTCTTCAGAACAGTTTGTACTTTTTATTACCTAACTGGGGCAACAAGAACAAGAGGTGACAAGTGAGTGCCTGTGGTGCTTGTAGAGATGTTGTAGCAGTTGTAACAGTTGTAGAAACCGGGGTTGTGGCAGGAGTTGAAGTTGTTGGCACTCTAGAAGGAGCAGCTCTTTGGACTAAAAAGGTCAAGGTGAAAATCTTGGAACCAGAAGGGGTAACAATGAATTTTTTCCACATGTCTGCCATGTATAAAAAACTGTAAAAGTTAATAACAGATTCAAAAATGAAATGGGGGAAGAAATACACTACAGAAATAGAAAATCAATTCAAAGTCGCTATCCTTGGGTGCAATCAAGAGCTCCATTTGGAGGTTTGAGACTTTGATGATGTCTGGATCTCCTAGACCTTCACAATCTTAAAATTTAAAGTATCACACAAGATCACTACATCTGACATTGTGGGAGGTCTCAAACCTAATTAGGCTTATAATAAAGTTCTTAGGGTCTGCGAGAGCATTGTCAAATATATGAAGACAGTTGAAGAAAGTCCGGTTGAGATTCAAATTCCAGGAAGGATAGTTAATCTGTTGAGGAAAGCAATTGGGATATTTAACATGAAAGTAGAAACTTTTCCAGGTTTATACTGAGGATTTAAATAGACCAACCAGTTTATAACATTAATTAAACTGTAGATAACCTAAACCAGGCTTGCTTGGGGCAGAAGACACTCCAATCTTGAAAAAACACTGAAAAAGTTCAAGACAAACGAGAATTGAATATAAATTGCTAGTGGTGATTATGGCATCGATCATCCTAATAGCATTGGGAACCAATTTTGTAGAAGGTATACTCTAGAAAAAGATAAGTCATGGAACAAGGGCTGGATATAGGGCAAGACAATGCCTCCCCAAAGATCATATAGGGTTAAATACCCCTAGCGAACATCATTTGGGCTATCTCTAGAATTGGGCAATATAAGGGAATCATCATGCAACTCGAAGTCATTATGGATTTCTTATGTCCTATCGAGGTTATTTTTCGGGGAAAGCCCGTAGGTTTCCACCTCCGTAGGATTCAAGAAGGCTCCAGTGGTGTCCCCCGCAAACTTCATCATCGGAGGAAGATGAAGAATTTCCTCTAAAGAACTTAAAGAAGAGGTTCTAATAACTGAAGAAGTGGTGACGAAAAGAAGCATGAATACTCATCGGCAAAAGAAGTCAAAAAGGAAGTTGGAACTCGAAGGAGAAAGGTGATGAAGAATTACAGAAGTACTTAGGGAATCCTAAACAAATTTTGAACCTCAAAAGAAGTTTTATGTTGTGATGAGAGAGAAATACTGATTTCGTTCTATTTGTATCTTTGAATTGGCAACTGCTGAGTTAATCATGGACTCTACCTTCGCCGATTAAATTACCCAAATGGATATAACCATTTGAGACACTGAATATAAATGGCGAGTGGCGATGAAAGCACTGATCATCCTAACAGCATTTGGAACCAAATGTGCCAAAGGTATACTCCAGAACAAAGATATGTCAAAGAACAGAGGACATATATAGGGCAAAACATTCCCACCAAAGAGATTGGCCTCATACCGGGTTAAATGCCCCTGGTGAACATCATTCGGGCTATCTCTAATGCAAGGTAACCATTATTCAATTCATAGTCGTTACGGATTTCTCGAATCATATCGATTTTAATTTCTGGGGAAATCCTGTAGGCTTCCACCTCCCTAGGATTCAACAAGGCTTCGGTGGTGTTCCCCGCAAACTTCATCACCGGAGGAAGATGGAAAATTTCATTTGAAGAACTTAAAGAAGTTCTAATAATTGAAAACATTGTAACAAAAACCGAACGAATAGTCATCTATAAAAAAGTCAGAAAAGAAGTTGGAACTCGAAGGAGAAAGGTGATGGAAAATTACAGAACTACTTGGGGAATCCTTAACAAATTTTGAATCTCAAAAGATGTTTTATGTTGTGTTGAGGGAGAAAGACTGTATTTCAATCCATTTGCATATCTGAATTATTGACTATAGAGTTAATCAAGGATGCTACCTTCCCCAATTGGGTTACCAAAAAGGATATAGCCGTTTGAGACACTGAACATAAATGGAAAGTGGCGATGAAGGCACTGATCATCCTACTAGCATTTGGAACTAATTTTGCTAAAGGTATACTCTAGAACAAAGATATGTCAAGGAATAGAGGATGGATATAGGGAAAAAGAATGCCATACTAGAGATTAGCCTCATACATTGTTAAATATCCCTCACGAACAACATTCGAGCTATCTCTTGAATAGGGTGATATAAGGTAACCATCATTTAACTCAAAGCTATTACGGGTTTCTCGGATCCTATCAAGGTAAATTTCTAAGGAAAGCCTATATGATGTGATCATGAAACGAAACCTTCTTCATCAATCATAAACACACCAATTGAAAACTTACCCAAGGCTTCATAAAAAATTATAGTTAGTTTCATTCACCTATGTTGTCTTCCAACATCAGCTAATGACTTCTGTTTAGTAGACAATTCACACCTCAACCAAAGTGTTGAAAAGCCCTTAAGAAGTCCCACAAGAACTCTTGAAGAGTTCTATCAAAAGCCTTATGTGATTCTTGACGAGACCTTTCGAAATCACATCGAAGACAGGATTTCACCTTTGTTTCAGTTTGGACTAGTTAGAATGGCATAATTGCTAGATTCCCATCAACCATTCTCTTGATTTGGAATACTAATCAATACCCTAATACGAGTAATTGATATCCCTAGTTTAATTGTACAAGAACCGTAGAAGAGTTTTGTAAGAATCTCACAAATCAAAGGCCGAAGTCTAAATTTTGCTCCAGGAACAAAGAAGAAAACGTTTCTCCAACTTTCATTCATCTAAAAATTATGTTTGTAATACAAGGAATAATGGCTTTTAATAAGCCAAAATAATTAACAAGAAAGCTGGGATAATATTGCTCAAAAGCCCTTGAAAAATAAAAAAAAATATAGTATAAGACATCGGATGGGTTACTATAGCGCCGGATGCCTTCTATTTTTGGAAGTTGCGAAGAGCCAAAATTAGCTGGCGCTAGACAGTTTGTTCTGAGTGCCGGATGGGTTGACATTTTGCTTGTTTCTCTCCATTTTAAGCTCACTTTGTTCAACAATCTTGTATTTTTCATTCCATATCTTCTTGGCATGTTTTCGGCATGAATTTGAGGACATTAAAGCTTTCAAAAACATATCTTTAAGTTCAAGTTTGTTGCATTCAATTGGCTTCATTCTTCTTCAAACTTGAATTATGGAACCTTGATGTCTTCAATTCTCGTATGAATGTTGTCTTTGAATATGATCTTCTTTAATGGCATGAATGATCTTCAATCAACCTTGAGTTGCTCCTAGGATTTCATCATTCCCCCTCACTTAAAAGGATGCGTCCTCGAATGTGTTTATCTTAATTTGAGTAGCTCCTGGGATCTCATAAAAACTCATAAGAAAGATCATTTGATCTTCAATTTGAAACTCTTAAGAGAGAAATGTGTATTTTTCATTATTAAAAATATGCCAACTATGACAAAAAAGAGTGTATTTATAGATAAATTTGAATGAAAACATACTGGATGAATTTAGAGGTGTTAAGACATAAAAGTCCTATTAAAAATAGCAAATTTATTAACAATTACCTATGCTAGCAGAGTAACACTCTGCTGCTGGACAGTCCACCGTGCAACCACGTTTCTCCAACAATTCTTGTCCATTTGGCTAGTATTTCATGATGCATTCTTGTCCTATTCTTTCTACACTTCTTTGGCATCTTCTTGCATGATTTTTGGCTCCATTGAGGTGACATTCCATAACTTCAAGTCTTTGGCATTTTCATCAAATTTATTCCCGTCAAATAGGCTTCAAAATCAAGTAGTTCTTCTTTGATTTATATCAGTGCCAATGTCTTCAAGAGCTTCTTAACCATTGAAGTATCATGCTTATACATAAAGAATAAGTCCTTATTAATGCACATTAAACTCTTAATCTTGCATTCTTTCACTCCATCCTTTGAATTTCCTTTTGAAGCTCCAACTTTGTGATTGGCAAATAACTTGAATCTTCTATTCTCGTCATATGGTAGCTTCCATGAGTGCTTCCAAGCCAGGTGTGCCCCCCCTCCATCATTCCTTGAATCTTGAAATCTTATACATTGATAAAAGAATGATTTCTAACATGGATTGAAGAAACAATATGATACTTATCATAAAAACCAATGTTTTCATACGCTTGGCAAGTGCTTTCCTCCTTGAATGATGTAACATTAAAATGCCTTACCATTCCGTCTTTCAAAGGTTGATGACTGTTGGGATTTATGAACACAGAAGCAGCGGAAAATAAAATTTTTCACAATCATCCAGGGTCCACGAACATTATGTAAAACTGAATTGTTAGAAAAACATACCTTCTCTATTTTGAAAAACAGAAACAACAAATCTTTCGGATCTAGATGCTGCGAAACATGAACATCCTCTACCGGTATCCACACAGCAAGATCAACGAACTGCTAGGTCTGCTAGAACCTTAAGCTTGCCAAATCTGATATTTAGAAGCTTGATGTAGAAAATCTAGAGAGGAGAAGAAGTGATTTCGGCTAGGTTTTCTCTTATCAAAATAGCTTGTATCAAGAGTGAAACCCTAGCAAGACCATTCTTATCTCTTTATTGTTAAGAGAAAGAAAGATGGAAGGTTAGGATTCATTCCTTCCAATTCAATAGAATGGATGGCTAGGATTTATTCTTTCCTATCAAATAGGATACCAATCCTAGACCTAGCTTCTCTTCCCCTTTTATATTTATATTACGAATTTCCTATAATTAGGAAATGTATTATTGATCTCATCAAAATATGATATTAATTTCCTTTAAAATTCTACTAAAAGAAATTCCACCAATTCAATTGAATTCACAATTAAAAGGTTGTGATTACTTACTTTAGTGTGTGACTCTGTAGGTCTATTTAACATTGGCAGTGGGTCTAAACCCACATGTCATAAGCTGCCTCTAACAAGACATTATGACTACCCAAGTTAAATAAAATCAATAGTTAGATTTTAACCTATCTTAAAGTCCAATATTTATTCCCTTGTCACATAATATCCTGATTAAGTATAAGGTATGAATTAAGTCATCCTTATATAACTTAATCATTCATTTCTTGATCCCTGATTAATCTGTCTAAACAAATGATACTAATAACTCTTTATTAGTTCATTTGAGCATGACCTAAACAAACGCATTTCTATGTTTAAATCATCAAGAGGGCCCAAAGGATATTTCACTCATAATGAGTGTGACAAATCCCATCTTTTTTCATTCACAT
>JAWZTD010052772.1:0-10601 GCA_035221335.1 Echites panduratus | reverse complement strand
CTAGCTCAAAATTCTCTACTGCAACAGGGATAACCTACATGGGAATCATGATCGTTGCCTGCACCCTCCCCGTGACACTAGTTCACTTTCCACAATGGGGAAGCATGTTCGTCCCACCAACAAAAGACATCGTCAAGGGAACTGAAGAACATTACTACGGATCTGAGTATTCTGAGGAGGAAAAACAGAAGGGTATGCATCAAGCCAGTCTGAAATTTGCAGAAAATAGTCGATCAGAAAGGGGAAAGCGCGTTGCATCTGCACCAACCCCACCAAATGCGACACCAAACAACGTATGAAGAAAGTTTATCGACAAAATCAAGAATATTCCCCGGAATTGAACAAGTGCTATAACATGGGGACGAAACACTTGTTTATCAAATTTACTACAGCATAAATATGTTTCAATCAAGTGATGACGATCAAGATTATACTAATAGCATTTATCCTAGCACTATCATATTCAGCTCTGAATATCTGATTCAAGTATAATACCTTTTACCGTTCCCATTTTGGTCTAATTCTTGCTCACATGTTTTGGTTCAGTCTGGTTGATATAATAATTGGAATCAAAATCCTAGTTTTTGAGGTACATTGTGAAGTGAGGTAAATCGTAATCATTTTCTTCCTATTCTTCTTCTTCTTCTTCTACTTCTTTTTCGGTGGGAAACAGCGCTATGGTTTTCAGTTGAGGAGGGGAGAGAAGTGATTAATAAATCCAACTAAAAATTGTCATGTGATTATCAATGGAAACTCCGGGGAATTTAATCCCTAAATTTACAATTTTATATCCTCAGTGAAGAAGACTTTCCAGGCCAAAATGATAGTAGAAACTAACCTTCCAACCATGGGCACCTTAGAAAATAATAATTCTATCTGACTGGGCACAACAGGTTTTGGAAAGTTGACCATGTCTTTCATACAGGAAGCAAAGTAAAACATGGTGCATTTTTTTATATAAAAAAACATCTGACATCCATTTTAGAAGTTTAAAAAAAAAAAAAAAAGGGATGTTATTTTCAAATAAATTGAAATTATAACTAGTCTTATGTTTTAGGGGCTGCAATTACCTCTTCTTTGGTTCTCTAGTCAAGAGGTTGGAATTAGAGTAATTTAGGCTCTTATAATCTTTGTGCTCAACATGATGCACTAAACCAAAATAAGTTTATAAGTTTCCTAAACCAAAATAAGTTTATAAGTTTCCTACACAAGACACTTCAAGTTTCAAAAATATTATAACAGTAGGATCTTAATCTAAGCCTCTGTTTGGTTCGCTGAAGGGGAAGGGGATGGAGATAGGAAAAGGGCTCATTTTACTTTTTCTAATATGAGTAATAACATTTACTTTGATTTTATTTGATATAAGTTGAGGAGATGTAAATGAGAAATAGTTTTTTGGTTTGGATCTACTGAAAAGTGGAGGATAAGGGGAGTAAATTTATAAAATCCAATTTTAGAACAGTAATATTAACAAAACATTTGGGAAAGGGTAAAATACCAGAATTGGAGTAAGAAATTTAATGCAGAGAGAGAAAGGTAAATGATCCATTTCCTCCTCATTTACGTTCCCTTCCCCAAATACTTCCTTCCCAACACTCCAACCAAACATAGTGTAAAATTTTTAGTCAAATTATATATAGACCTACCTCATTTTGGTTCATTTAAGCCAAATTTAGGTACTCATATTTGTTATAATGATATATCAAAAGAATATAAATCTAACCCAGAACTTATTGCCTAGCAAGAGGTGCTTCAAATCAAATGAGCCATCATTGTACACTTTAACTTCAATCTTAGACAACTTCAAGAAACATATTCTAAAGTTAAAATATAATACTAGTTTATAGAAATATAAAGAAATGCTGAATGTTGGAAAGATTCCATTTCAGGTTCTATGGTTTTTAACCCTTAGTTTCTCCCTGCTCTGATAAAAGAAAAAAGTTTATATTTATTTCTTATCTACCATTTCACTAAGGTGAATTAGATTTTACACACACAGGGGAGTCTAATTCAATTCAGGAAAAACAAAAATTCACAGAACATACAAATGGTTGATCCTGGAATCTTTGGTACACTCACTTAATTTATTGCCACTAGCCAGATTTGTATATTAAAAGACTTGTATATTCAAATAAGATAATATCATGTTGTAACAAATGGCAATCCTGTATTGGAAGTCATAATATATTATTTTCAGGTCTCAATTATTTCCCAAGTTATAGGAGTTGACTTTGATTTATTAATTTTTAGCTTATTAAGACAAGGAATTCACATGTCTATCCATAGTTCATGAACAGATGGAAATTTCATAACTGGATAGTTCAGTTTGAAGACTTAAAACACCTCAACTTTGGGTAAACTAATAATGCTAAATCAAATTATTCAGTCACTGTCTTAGCAAATGGAGTAGACGCTAAAGTCACTGACCTCTTCAATACATTCAAAGAGTTTGGCTCATGTACATGTTATGTGGTATGGGAGCATTTTTTGAGGTTGCCACTCCCTTAGAATGGTCTACCATTGGCAATATCAGGTGCACTACGTCAAAGAGGGATTCAAAGACAATAAAACCATGCCAATAACTTTGTAGGCATGGTAACTGATGGAGACCTAAATAAAGCAGCAGTATCCCTCTAATTATAAGATCAGCAAATCTTTCAGGAAGAGAGGGCACCGTACAGCCTTCTTTTTTCTTTCTTCCTTTTAGATTTTTCTTCTAAGATAGCAAATTCACATTATAACCTCAAGAAAATGGATGTGAAGGAAAGGAACAAGAAAAGGGGGGGATTCCATGTGATTTTTCAATAGAATTTTGAGACATCTCTTGTGTTGTGTCTAGTTGGGCCCTTCCACAGCTTAGAATAACTTAAGGAGATTCTATCAATGTGAAACTGTTCAAAGATTTATCAGAGAGCTTCTGAAAGTCCCTACCGAAGCTTCATCTGAAAGCATATTCTACGAACAATATTAATTAAACCCAAACTTCTTTTATTGAGCCTAATGACACGGATAGGTGCCGCAATAGTTTATTCTATGAATCTTCCTGAATCTCCACTTCAGCCAAGTCTTGCATCATGAATATTCAGATGGGATTTCTGTAGAGGCATACATGTCATGGTGTAATAATCAATGCCACAATTTCCAAAAATTTGACCTGATCTAGCTTAAAAACATGACACATCTCAGGGGTTCTTCTGCTTTGGCAACGCAATCTTTGTATAGAGAACTGTTCTTTATCTACTTTCCTAACAAAGAAAAAGAAAAAAAATTAGTGGCATACATTACTCAAGCTGCACGAGAGTTATTTTTGTACCAATCTATTCTCCAGCTTGTCTCCCTCATTATAACTATGTTTTTAAACCTTACTTGGGCAAGATTTATCTTTCGCTAGCTTACCATACTTCCTGTTATATTTTGGAAGCTTGGGTATGCCCGTTCACTCGTAATCTTAATCCTATCAAAAAAGATGCAATGCACATTGCATAATAAAGAATAACTAACACAAAATTGACAAAAACCTGATGGATATCTACTCAATGGAGAGGTACTCTACGATAAATTATGGTCTCAATCAATCCCCCTATTGGACTCCAGTTTTGCAGAGGCTTCACCACCATTCCAGGAAAAGGACACATCACAGTAGGAAGATTCAAATTAAGCTCCATCTCATGACTACAACGAATTCAAATTTACTCTTCTGTGACTAGTGGATGTAGTACCATCATGAAGAAATTTTGAATGTCTGTCATTTATTTCATTAGCTATTCTTCTCAATCCATTCTTTAGGTCATGGTTGTCAAACACCCAGGAGACTCGTAAACAGATAAGAGTTTAAGAGTCTATCATATGTAATCTAATAAAGTGAGATTAAAATTGAAAATTGTCATAAAAATTTTCATCTCCATCCTCCTTTAGTTCTTGTATGACAATTGAGCTGGAAATCACCAATGCTAATTGTAAATTAATTTATGAAGCTGTAGAATGAGAATGGTATGAACAGCAATCGTGCGAACAATAAAGCCACCTCTATGAATCTTGACAATCTAACTAAAATTATTTGTCTACTTTAATAGTGTATTGCACCAAAATAGAAGTCCAACTCTAGGAAGCATTACATGGAATTTCTTGATTATCTGGATTATCTCCCAACTTCTAGGAGTTGATGTCATCTGACAAGATCCCTGGTTGATAAACTATAAGTGAATGATTAGCTTCTTTGATTCTTTTATAGCCCAAACAGTTGAGATAAGGTAACCAGATCATTATCAGTCTCAGTCCAAGATGCCTCAGCATTGAGATAGTTCTGATATAAATAAAGCATATATGGCCCTTTCAGCCTTGCATTGAGATGTTTATTGCAATAAATAAGCTTTAAACTGTGAAATTAAGCCTACCCAGAGTTGAATAGGTATCGTTTTACTCCAAAAATCCACTGGGACAGTCAGTATCTATAGTAAACAAAGCTTTAAATAGACATACCTCCTCGTCATGTGGAAGGAGTTTGGCCTCATGCTAAGCGGCAACCAGCATCTTCTGATTACTTCACTCCCCAAGAATTCTATATCCTATGGCCAACATGCCAAGCACTACATGAGAAAATTTAGTCAAACAAAACGATGGACACTTGGACAGAATCAAATCCATAGGGCATTATAAAGATTCCTGAGATGATCCTAAACGCGTATGAGCAAAATCATGCTGTTTTAAGTTCAAATTTGCTGTAAGTTGTTTTATTCATAAATTCATTCACGATTAGAGAAATTTTGTGTTATCCCTATACCCTAGCATTTCAATCCACAACTACAGGGCTCTCCCAACGTCACAGAGAAATATCAGACCAGATTGAACTAATGCCTAATCCTTGGCCTTCTGGTAAAGAGGCAAACTAATCCCAAGTTCGCTTCATTAGAGAAGGTTATGCAACTGGCATTAATCAATATTTTATATTCTTTTCGTGGACACTATTAAATTATCTAACTTAAATTCTCTATCATGAATCTTACTAGCTGTGCCTTACTTGGTTCATATACAAACCAGTGAAAGAAGGCAGTCCAAGATTTGTAGCTTTGCATATTGGAGTGAAATTTTATGTTGCTTTCTTTGACGAATCAAAATCAAGAAATTGATAAAATTAACCAAACAGGTAAAAGTTCAAGAATCTAGACAGGGTACATGGATGAGGCCATTGTCTAACGCAAATTCTTACAGATATAGAAGACCATTTCATCGAACACAGAGTTAAAAAAAAAATTGTTACAGTAAAAAACAATTTCTTGAACCACAATAAAAATTTAGAAGGACAGAAATGGTCAGTACCATGGAATCAATAATCACGGATGTATTTCGAGAAAATTGGGGAGTTTGAGACAGGGGTTAGAATCCACGTAGTACCATATGGAATATTCTAAGATAGTGCATTCCAAGGGAAAGACAAGGATTCAAGAAAAGGCATCAAAAGAATAGATTTTAACCTGGTTTTCAACCGTGCTTGCCTCTGACTGACTTGGGTGTATGGGCGGGCGCCAAGATTTCTGCGTTTCAGTTGATGCGTGAAACTCTCCACAAGGATGCGTTTTCTATCATATGATTAAAAAAGGGGAAAATAGTTTTTCTAGCTTGTAATTAATTTATTAATTAACACTATTGTGTAATTGTTAGAATACAATATGACTACAAATAAATTATAACTACAGATTGATTTGTTTTTAATAACATTTAAATTTTAATTTTTAAAAAAATAATTGTACTTTAATTTAAATTCCAGGGTATTAAATGAAATAGTTAAAAAATATTATAACAAGTTCTTTTTAAAAAAATTAAAGCTGGAAATATAGTTAAAAGTTATACTAAGTTTACGTATGATTCGTATTTTAAAATATAACTAGGTTTTGTGCCTTAGTCATATACATACCTTTTTAATAATATATATTAAAATATTTTAATACTTTTTAAGGGAAAATTACAATTACTTTTTTAACCGTATGAGAAAAAGATATCAAGAAAAAAAGTGAATTGTTGTGATTATTAAATTGAAAAATATCTTTATTTAGATAGATTGTGACTCTTCTTTGAAAGTGTTAATTAATTATAATTTATTAAAAATAATAATTTTCAATTAAAAGCATTATCTTATAATACATAACTTTTAAGGTAATTTCTATTTTAAAAAGCTATGAAAAATTATATTTATTAAATATAAATAGTTTTATTTTAGTATAGTAATTTATGAAAGATTATATTTATTGAATATAAATAAAAATAATCATCAATGTATTAAAAATATGCAGTCTATTAATAATTAAAGAGTATGATTGGTGTACATAAATAAAAAATTTAAAAATATGGAAGATCATAGATGTTAAATATAAAGTTATATTTATTAAATACTAAATATTATATTCATTAGAATCAATAATATTTTTTTTTTAATATGTAAATTTTCAACAAAATAGGATACTATTTGAAATGGTTAGATTTCAAATTTTTCTTGAACCATATTAATTTTGGGATTTCTACTTTAAATACATATAATAAAATCTCTTCGATTTTTTTATAAATTATAAATTAAAATGAAGTATTTTAAATAATTGAATGGGTTTATATTTTTTAAATAAGAAAAAAATTGTTAGAGAATGTTAACAAATTATTAGATTTTAATAAAAATTAGTCTATTTTAGAAGTTTAAAACAACTAACTGAAAATTAATTATTAGCAAATGGGAATTTTCAGAATGCTTTACGAGAAAGGGTGCTTTGGTGGTCCGAATATGATCGGAAGTACATGTGAGTGGTATGGGCTATTCAATCAGGGCTCGTTCCTGTATTGGTCTGTGGGCCTTCTGTGTACTCTATCTATGGGCTAGTTTACATTTACTTTACTTGGTCTTGCAAGGGATCTCATGTCATTAGTATTCCATATAGGCTGAGAATATGACATTTTTATTATAGAATTGAATATTTTATTTTGACTGGTTTAAATTAATGAATATTTGATATTATTAATTTATCTTTTTTATTAATATAATTAGTGATGAGAATATTTTGTAAATAGATGTAAATCCTTTAAATATATAAAATTATTAATGAGATTTTATATTAAAAAAACTTATTTATTTTTTAAAAAATGATATTTAATTTTAGACAGACTAAAATAGAAATATCAAATTCAATTATAAATGAAAAACATATCATTAATTAAAAAGAAATATTGTATACTTTCATAATATAAATGAACTTATCAAGATTAAAATATATAATTAAGCTTATACTTATTAAAATAGGTTTTGAGCCCATGAACAAATCTAAAAAGATCATGTTAGGTTGGAAAAACCAAGGCCCTTTGAAATCTTTCCTCCATGGGAGGGGTCTAGCCAAGCTAGCTCATAGGCCACGTTTAATTTATTTTTTAATAGTTTTTAAAAAAATTTTAACAACTAGTTAATGATTTAGTAATTACTTATGAGTTCTATTTATTGTTAAACTTATGATGTTTTAAAAATTATAAAGTAGTATTAAAAATTATAACTTATTTATTGTGTTGTTGATGTATTACATATAAAATTTTTGTTTTGTACCATTTTATTTTGAATATTGAGTTGAAATATCGAATCTGAAATCAATTATTATTTGGGTATGATTGTTTCAATTTATTTTTATATATATTTTAAAAAAATTTAATAAAAGTATGAAAATTAATTTAATTTTTTTTAAAAAAATAATAATATATTTGGCTTGTGGTTCTCTCCATGGACTTTAGGGGGTAGGGTCAAACCTTCATTTCGTAAGCCCTAGAAGAATCAGGCTTAGGCCTAGCCCTACCCTAGTTCAATAGGCTGTCACCTAACCGAGTCGAATAATCCAATTTGATAGGTCTCAAACTTATTAATTTAATAATAAACAATAACATTTAGGAATAAAAGATCTTGAATTCAAGATATAATAAGGATATGTTAGATATCACTATTAATCCTAGAAAGGAGAGATGAATGTAAAAACCTAAATTATTATGAGATGCATGTTTTTTTTTTTTTTTTAAAAACATGTTCCAACTTCTCTAACCTTTCTCAATGGTATTAGGCTCTAAATAAATAACTAAATAAAATTGTCTTAGGCACTCCTCGGGTTTTGTGGTTGGTTCTAGATTTTGGTAAGAATATCAAATACCCTTATATTTAATTTTTTTTTTTAGGATTTAATTGATCTATACAATAATTGTAAGACATGTATTTTTTTTATTATTATCATAGTAATGTAGAAGATATTATACAAGGTGGAATGGAAGATCCTGAAGCGGCAATCAATTCAAATGAAGTTTTGCTTTGATTTTATTCTTTCATAAAGGTACAATTGAAAACAAAAGTCTTTTTTCAAACTTTATATTCTTACTAGAAAAAATAGTGCAAAATATATATAAACTATTTACGATTAAGTCAAATTACCCAGAAACAATTTTTTATCTATTCGTATATATAATAAATTTTTATTTAACTTATAATACTCAAAAATTTTATTTTTATCTACTTATATACATAAATAATTTCCTTTTAATTATTTACACACCACCAGCACATGCCCATGGCTGAATTCAATTACTTTTTTTTCCCTTTTTTTTTTTTTTTTTGATGCACTCATCCCTCCCTATTTCCCCACTCCCAAAGATCAAAAGTGATTTTTCATCTACTGTCATCATGTCTCGAATTAAAAACCTCTTAATGTTAAGTGCTACTACTTACGATCAAGGTAAGCAAGATTTGAAAGTTCTTTAGAGACACCTCAATGGTTAGAGCCGATTTTAAATTTTACTAACATCCTTTTAAATTAAATCATAAATAGTAGTACGGATTATAAAAAAACCAAAAAAACAAAACAAGACTCGACAAAATTTGACTACTTGAATAGAATGCATTTTTTTCCCCTCTTATTTCTATTTTTTATTCAAGGCCTTCATTAGAAAAAAATTAAACAATGCATGCATATAGGTAAAAAACATCATCATCATCTGAGGATGAAGTGGTTTATCGTTGTTCATTATCAAGAAATTAAATTAGATGATAAAATTTTCTAGACTATCCATCTAAGCTGTTGTCTGATCCAAACGTATGAACAAAGTGGAAAAATTCAATCCACATCTCTTGCAAGAGGCCGATATATACATGTGTTTGTTTCTGTCACTTGAAAACTTTTATCCTGATAAAACCAAAATGCCTATGGATTGAATTCACCATCAAAAGATTTTTTCAAACATACGATGAAGTCATTTTTTGTAATAATTAATAGAGTAGTTAACTTAATTGAATCACCTCTTGAATACTAGGTTTTCATGCTTCAACTACCTTCCTTTTTTTTCTTCTTTTTCTTTTTCTTTTTTATAATAATAATAATAATTTTTCTTTTATTATTATTATTATTCTATTTATTTCATTGACTATATATATAAATAAAAACCTTGTAAATTTATCTAGAAATAGAGGACATTTAAAAGAAAAAAAAAAACATGTTGTTTCATATATTTAAGTAATTATTCTGATCATTCAAGTAGGATGATGTCTTCTCCTCCCCTTGCGTTTCCCCTTATCATCCGCTAGGTGAATCAAACAGAGCCTAGCTTATGATTTTGTACATATACACAAATCGGGGTCATTAATGTCATTTCATTTTTTAAAAAAAATATTTTTTGCCAAAGAATAAAAAAAAGAGGCAATTTTCTTTTCTCCTTTGACGTCAAAGGAGCACTTGAAATAATATATAATAGACACAGATAAGAGAATAGTGTCTGTCATAAACACTTGAAACAAAAATGTCAAACTTTTTGGTGCAGTAACCTTACGATGAAGTCATTGTTTTTATTTACTTATTTTTATTTACATATACATATACATATACATATACAGTAATACTATGATCCTAAGGTGGAAGACTAAGAGCATGTTTGGTTAGTATTTTCAAAACAGTTTTTTTTTTTTAAAAAAAAAATAGAGAATAAAAAAGACTTGTTTAGTACACTTGTTTTAAAAAACAGTTTTACAAAACTGTTCTAAAAATCTTGTTTTTAGAGTAATTTTTCGATGTTTTCTATTAGTCTTTTATTTTCTTTTCAAAAAATAAAAATTCCTGGTATAAATTTAGTTGCTGTAATTATTGGATCTCATCCATTGCTACTATCTAAAAATGTTTTTTGAACGTTTATTATTATGATTTATTTAAAATTAATTTTTATTTATTAAAAAATTTGTTTTTTATTTTTTTTTAAAATCTAAAAATAAATTACTTTCTTTTGTATTTCATATTATATATTTTCTCTTCTAATTTTTTAATGTAAAATAATATATTATTTATTTTTACTTATAATTTATTATATTATTAATGAATTTATTTCAATTCATAAATTTATATACTGTGTGTGTGTGTGTTAATATCTTTGTCAAATGGTTATATAAAATTTTGTTGAGGATTATAAATCAAAACAATTTTATTTTATTTTTGTTTTTTGTTTCATAAAACAGTTCTATATAATTGTTTTACGACCAGTTCTAAAACAAAAACAAAGGGGCTCTAATTTCTAGCTTCAATTGCTTTTCCGACCAAGCCAATCTCAAATATTAA
>JAWZTD010052761.1:0-10602 GCA_035221335.1 Echites panduratus | reverse complement strand
TAACAAATATATATTTATTGTTTCTTAATCCATGTGAAACGACGGCTAACGCCTTATATTGTGGGACGGAGGGAGTATCTTTTTTATTTAGTTATACTGAAAAGTAAAATTAAATCTTGTCAATAAATTAATAAATAACCATATATGATTCCTTTTGTTGAACACCTTGATACAAAAATATAGATTGGATAAATAACAATTTTATTATTATTTTTTCATTAATAATAATATGCTTCATACACTGCATTTACCTTTTCTTTTTAAAAAAGTAGAGACAATAATTAAAATAATTTATCTATATATTTTTTATGAGAAAATATATTTATACAAATAAAATTATAAATTATTTGTGAAAGTAAAAGAGGGTTATTTGTGAAAACAAAAGCTGTAAAAATCTCTAATTTGTCCAAATGTAACCGCCGGGATGAGGGGGGAGTTCCCCTTCTCATATAACTCAAACCAAATAAAGTAAATAATTACATTTACTTTATAATTTATTTTCCTCTGCCAATACATCCCCTCTTCATAAATACATCCCCTCTTCATTCATACTAAATAAGCATTGAGACAAAATTTTAAAATATCTTCATCTAAAATTTAATGTTTTATTGTAACGTACACGGAGTTTAAAATACAATGTTGACTAATTCATTTTAAATATGTCAATATCAATTTCTTATGAATATTTGAATTAATTTAGGACATGAGACATTCATTTAGAGATAACTCAAAATGTAAATATAACAATGGGTGCATAAGGAGTTCCGAATTACTTCCTTCGTAGAAGGTCAACTTTTAAGTTGTTTTTAAAGAATAAATTTTATTTTAATTTAACTTAATAAAAATATATTTATCTTACTCCCTCCGTCCCACAATATAAGGCTTTTGCAGCCATTTCACATAGATTAAGGAGCATTGAATGTAGTTATGTTATGTCAAAAATACCCCTTTTCTCACACCTCCTTAATTACATTTCTCTTTCTTTGTAATAAATGAATGAGTATATCAATGGAGGGTAAAAATGAAAAAAACATCATAATGATGCATTGATAACTGTAAAACGACTTATATTGTGGGACAAAAAAAACACCCTAAAACGACTTATATTTTGAGACGGAGGGAGTAATAAAGATGACATTTAGTTTAAAAAATATACATGTATATATAGTAATATATAAAGTGTTACAGAGAATATTTTATCTAAAGTATTTCACTTAAATTTCTAAGTTAACAATTAATTTTCTTTCTTTTAAATATATTCTATAAACTAAATTTTAAAAATATTTAATTAAATTTTATTTTTAAAAAATCATTAATTTTGATCATTAAAAACTTAAAATGAGTTGGTTTGTAACTAACATTTTCGTTTGCATGTATATATATTATTTATATAAAACTTTCAAAGTGCTTCCGTTAAAAATTTAGTGTCAATCATTCTGGACCGTAGTGTATGCTTTACTGTTGCAAATAACTTTCCTGTTTTTCACTTTCACTGGATCTGGATATGCAGTCTGACCCCACCAACTTCTAAGATTCCAGGCGTGGCCCACTTTCTGAGATCAGTTATTGGTCAAAGCACATCCGGACCATATTTTTAATATTTTATTATTCGGTAAGATTCCATTGATCGCCAAAGGAAAATAGACAAAGGGAATGATTTCGCTTTTGATTTGCTGTAAACCCATATTTTGATTCAATTTATATGGAAGTGGTAAATCCGATCCTACTAAACTGATTTATGAAGTAACCCCACGAAGATCCCTTTGTTTTTTATATTA
Source organism: Echites panduratus (assembly GCA_035221335.1). NCBI lineage: Eukaryota > Viridiplantae > Streptophyta > Magnoliopsida > Gentianales > Apocynaceae > Echites > Echites panduratus. Next base: position 8,824 of record JAWZTD010052761.1, on the reverse strand, counting down.
TATATATATATATATATATTTAAAATTAATAACAAAGAATTGTAAATATAAAAATAACAAACAGTCACGTAAAGTCATAAAATAACCTGATCCAAGAATATAAATTTTATCTATAAAAGTCTATTAAAGCAATTTATTGTCACAAAAAGAATTTTCGATCAAGAATTCCACACACACACACACATACATGCATGTATTTATTTTATTAGAAATAAAGATGTAGAGTATGAAATGTACTTGTCACCTGATTAACAAAGCTGAACACCTGTTGATTTCGAAGCAAAGGATTACTAATGGCCCAGCATTTCCCCTAAGTATAAGCACCGTATGTGGATTAAGGTCCAAGAAAAGTGTTAAAGTTTCTCAGGCCTGGCCTCCAACTTTCAGTGCCCAAAGTGGTCAATAGAGAAAATAACATTAAAAAAAAATTTATGGCGAATTGGACTCGTGGGAGAGACAGGATTGGGCAGAGTCAGGTTGAGGATCAAGGAAACAGACCTGGCTTGAGTGGACCTAAGCCAGGATAGGTCTTTGTAGGTTGGGTCAATTGCTGTCCCGCTTCTTTCTTTTTTTTTTTTTAAATATTTACTTTTCAAAGCGATTCTTAAAACTCCAAATTACAGGATGGAAAAAAACCAGACCCATTTGGGTGGGTAATTTAGAACAAGTGAAGTATGGATATAACGAAGGAGACCTTTGCACAGGTCAGGTCAGGTATAGGGTTAGCCAGTGACTTGACCTGTTTAGATCAAATCTGACTTGGCCTGAAGGGGCATTTCTCTTAAAAAATAATATATATTATAAAAATATATTTTGTTTCTTTACCCTAGTCTCCTTCTTTTCTTTTCTTTTCTTTTCTTTTCTTTCTTTCTTTACCCTGAGCCGCTACTCCCCTGGTCAGTTGTGCCGCTACTTGCCGCTTGCCTGCTATCGCAGGTTCTCTCCACAATCCAGAGTCCACCCCTTCTGCTTCTGCTAGTCTGCTTCCTATTCTTAAGGTCTCCTTTATCTCTCTTCATTCTTCATAAATTTAAGATGACTTGACTGTTGATTTGCTAATTGCTGAGTATTGGTAGATGTGTTGACTGTTGATTTTCTGATTTGTTGAATGTTGAGTGTTGGTGTTGAGATTGTCAGTTAATACAACATAATCTTCTTTATTCTTCTAATTAATGATCATTGAATTACTTATATCTTATTTGGTCAATTTTATTGATTTGATATTTTATCTTGGAATGGTCTATTTAAGTTGGGATGAGATGATTTTGAGGGGATGCTCTGTTTATGTTCCTATTTTGTTGTACTTGAGATGATTTGAGTAATACATTTAAATGTGCTGCAAAAATAAAAAATATTAAAAAACAGGAGGATGACAATTATTATGAAATTATGTAAATTACAAAAAGTTTATTTAAGTTGTTTAGACTAATTATTCTTTCTTTTTTTAAAAGAATAATATATATTCATTGATGAATGAGGGTCACAACCTACAAGTTGAACTCCATATTCTTTTCATTTTTCATCTCCCATTACATCAAAAATAGCTTCTCCTATTGCACCCATCACTACATCCCCAGATATAGACATGCTAGACTCCCATGATGTTCCCCTTTCAATGTTAGATCCATCTCTAGACAATTCTGGCAATGCTAAACAATCTGGACCTATATTAGGGAGAGTTTATTTAGAAGTTTGGACTTATTATATAAAAGAAACAATCAATGGACCTACATACCAGAAATAAAAAATTATGAAGTGATTTGTTATTATAATGCATTTAATATGTAATGAATTAACGTGGGTTTTAATTATTTTCTTTAGATTTATTTATGTGTCACATCTACATACCAGTGAAGTTCTTTGCACTATTGTGGTTTAATGCTTGTTGGATTGAAATATTTATCACATGTTATCCACTATTATAGTTTATAACTGTTCAACTAATGATGCACTGATTAACATGATTATGGACTTTCAATGGATTCTCTATTGCTGAATGAAAGATTGGTTCATCTATGGTGTTGCCTATATCTTGAATCTAGTTATGAATTAAGGTCTGGAAAACTTAAGAAGTTATCACTTGATTGTAAAACTTCTTGGAATTCAATTTATTTAATGTTACAAATAGCTCTTGACTACAAAGATGTGCCTTTTCATTTGAAATAACTTGATTCCAAATATAAATTTGTGCCTAGTAATGATGATTGGAATGTGACAAAGGAAATCTGTGTTCAATTGAAATTACTTTAAACCACAACTGAGCTTTTTTCTGCCATCAAATACCCTACTTCAAACATATATTTTCCTAAAATTTGTGAGATTAAAGTAGTTTTAAATCAATGGCTTGTGGTATTAATGTTATTGAGTGGATGACAATTGATATGGCAAAGAAATTTGACAAATATTGGTCTATTATGTATGGAGTCATGGGGGTGGCCACTATTTTTGATTGGAGATATAAAACTGTGTTGTTAGAATTCTACTTTAATAAAATCTATCATGACAAGGTTGATTTCGAGGTAGAAAAAATTAAGATGTTGTGTCGTGACTTGGTTGAGCAATATGAGAAGAAAGAAAAAATGAAGGAAGCTGGATTAGGGAGTCTTTTAGAGGATATGAATATTGGTGGTGTTGTTGAATTATTATCAGACTTTGGCCTTGAGTTTGAACATTATACTTCTTCAAAAAGAAAGGTTTTGAGGTTAGAGTTGGATCACTATTTGGAAGAGGATACCTTATCATGAGTTTTTGAATTTGATATCTTATCTTGGTGGAAGTCAAATCAGCTTAAATATCCGATATTGCATCAAGTTACAAAAGACATCTTAGCTATTCTTGTTTCTATAGTGGCTTTAGAGTCTGCTACCAGTACAAGTGGAAGAATTATTGGTCCTCATCGTGGTAGGCTTCACTCCAAGACTATAGAGGCATTTATGTGTATATTAAGTTGGTTATTATCTGATTCAAAGAAATATAATAGTTTATTATTATGTTGATAATTTTATTTTAATGTTTATAACTAATTATAATTTTTTTTTTCGCAAATGCAAGATCAATTAGTATTGTGCAATCATTCATGTGGTACAATCTTTTACGATTTAGAATAAGAGAAGGATGAATAAAGGTATGTTATTTTGAATTATTTTATTTTCTATTATTCATATTAAATGTGATATTTATATTTTAAATGTTTTATTATTACAGGAAGATTAATAGGATAGGATTCATGGGAAGGAGGCTTGAGGGATAAAATTCAAATATGATGTTTAATTAAATTTCTTATATTTTGATGAATTGAATATGCACTATATATTCTGAATTTGGATTTTGATTTTATTTAAATATGGCTTTGATGTATTTTAATGTATTTAGTTTAAATTTTATATAAATATGGATTTCTCGTTTTATAATTATTGTTTGATTTTAGTTTTATAATTATTGTATGAATTTAATATATTCCATAGCTTATTAGAATTTTTGTTGTATATTAATATGGTTTTAGGAATTTTTAAAACGAGTCGGGTAGACCAAAACATTTCAAATTAACCCACCTGTGACACAATAATAAGGGTCAAAACGGGATAGGTCGGGTCTAGTAGGAACAGAACATAGCATGTTTGGGTTTTCAAAAATCTGCCCTGACCTGCCCCATTATCATCTCTACTCCAAATCAACATTTTTTTCACTTGAAATTACCCTTCCATTTCCATTATAAAGTTTTAAAAGTTCAAGTTTAATATTTTTCAAAATTTAACTTGAGCTTAAGTTTAGTAAAATTTTAAATTAAATTAAAGTTAATTAAAAATCTATTAGAATTAGATATTTGGAAATTGGAAAAAGTCACCTTGAGATGGTGGGGGGTTGGAATTTACCCCTATCAAATTTATTAATATCAAATTATTAAAATTACATAGCATGGGACTTGTTTACTTAAACCTCCTTAGAAAACAAATTACAATATAAATACAAAAATGGGCAAGTGTTCTTGAAAAAATTACAAATATATAAAAATTACATAGCATGACACTTTTTGTTCATCAAGTCTTTGATCACTTTCACTAAAAGCACTTTTTAATGTCTCAGTTGAAAATGGGTGGAGTCCAAATATCACTTGTCAATCTTGACAAAGTTGGATAAGTAAATTCATTTAATCTCCATCATCCCCAAATGTCAAAATTGGAATCTTCACAGATCATTGTCACTTGTGTCTCAATGTTTTAAATTGTCAACTCATGTAAGTAGCCACTTAAAGTAGAAGAAGATGATGAACCTCCCATGTTGAATTTTTTTATTGAGATTCATAATTGTGAACCTTCGATTGAACTTATCCGATCAAAATGCACTATTTGATCTTGTGGATCCATGGTTGTTGATGGAGTTGAAGATTGATCTTGGTAGGATACAAATAAAACATCCAAGGTTTGCTCTGCCTTGACTTGCCATGATAGCTTTCTGAGAATTTAGGGATACAAGTCGTACAAATAGTCGATACTTATTTCAAAATCTTAGATCGTAGATCTATACAAAAAGTAATGCAATATAATAATGAAATATCTTTATAATATTTCAAAAAAGTTTGTTCCATATCTTCTACCATTTGACTATGATCACTGTGGTTCATATATTGACTAAAAGCATAACATACTTGAATTAAAGTTGGAATCATATGATGGGTAGTGGGATAATATCGACCGGGAAGTAATTGTGTAGCATCCTTAAAATTTTTCAAAAAAGAAGAGACAATGAAGGCACTATAAAAAATTGAGTTACTTAAAGGTGGAAATTCGGTACTATTACAAAATCAAATTAATTTGCTTTTATGAGGAATAACACTATCTATCATATCATGGGTAGAGTTCCATCTGATGCTAACATCTAACCTAAATTTTTTGTAACTTAAACCAATTTCATTACAAAGATATTTAAATTGTTATAATTTAACAAATGAAGTCTTAATAAACTAAACTATTTTATGAAAAATAATAATAACTATTTCATCTACATATATGTAACCATTTTTAACAATTAAATTCAACACATGGCATGCACATCTATTATAAAAAAGTTTTCTATTAAATATGAGATTTATTACACTTAAAAGAATCGGAACACAAGCATTATTATTTTTTACATTGTCAAAAGAAATCGAAAAAATTCTTCTCAAAATATGATATTCACAACAAAAAGATAATAAATTACAGTCCCTTCAGGGACACCCCAGTGGATAGAGTGGTGAGCACAGAGACCATAGGTCTCGAGTTCAAATCCTACTAACACCCTCTTAGATTGGACCCTATGTGCATCTAAGAATAGCTGTTAAGGGCTCTATATTAAAATAAATAATTAAATAAAAGATGCTATACTAATACCAGAATTGATCAATCCAATGACAAGCAATATACAAATAATGCAACAAAGTTATGGATATAGAAGAATCACGAGAGCGAGCAAATTTTGTGTCTTTTAAATCATCAAAATGAGTAATAAAATCTTTTTTTATAGTTTTAAAACATTTAATAACATCACTTTTAAGTGTAGATCTAGGAATTCTATTTAAAGCCTGTTGTAAAGACTTAGTAACCATTCTATTAATTTTTTTTTGTTTTCGCTATGCCAAAAGGAAGATTTTGTTCAATTGTCCTTCTAGCAATTTCTTCTCTTGTAACTTTTTGGTCAAACCTAAAATTATCACTTACTTTCCCTCTTATTATACTAATTTGTTGTTGTTTTTCCAAATTTTCATTAAAATCAGAGTATTTATTTTTCAAATGTCAGTCAAAGTTCTCGTCTTACTCCCATTTTTGTGATAATATTTCTTCCCAAAAAGTGTACAAATTACTTTTCACCAACCTTTTTAAATAAATTCCATAATCTTTAGTTCTACACGAGTTAGAGGAAGATTCTCCTCCTACTTGTCCTACACAACTAATGGGCATCGGTATTTCTTGAACTTCATCCAAATCAACATCATCACCTAAACTCTCTATATTATTAGATTCGGGAAATTCGGTTATAGTACGGTTATAGTATCATACTCACAATGCCGAGCAAATTCTTCTTCATCAATATTAATAGTGAGAGAATGAACGAGATCTATCTATTTTTTACAATAAACTAGATAATGATAACAATTAAACTAAATAAAAGTAAATAAGTATGCAATCAAGTAACAAAAAAAAAAAAAAGAAATCCAAATAAATAAAATTGAATAAACAAATAAGTTGCAAATAAAAATTAACAAATTATCAAAAATAAAATTAAATTGAAATTAAACTGTAAAAACAATAATTATAAAGATTAGAAGATAAGTAGAGAGGAACTAATTTGAAATTTAAAAGAATTAGTAGTAAATTGTGGAAGACGGAAAGTCAAAATTTCTTCATCTACTTCTTCTAAATCCAAGTTTTTCTTGTCAAAAATTAAATTTTCATGCCTAGAGGATATAATATTGAAATTTGAAGAATGAGTAGGATAGAAGTGAGAGTAGATAGTGTAATGGATATTGTTTGGTGATTTTTAAAGATGTGAAATGAGGTATTTATAATTTTTTGAAGAAATGGTGATTAATGACATCTATGTAATTGTAGAATTTTTTTAAAAAAATTAATGTTGAAAATGGAAAATTAGTTGTTGGGCACGCATGGCTTGGTTGGGTCAACCTAGGTCATGGATCGAGACAGTGCATGGTCGATCCAATTGACAAATCATTCCGATTCGCGAAGTCTAATGGATTGCGAGTTAGGTCACACCAGATTTGTGTAAGGTGAACAATATGAGATGATGAGTCGAATTGAGATACAATTCACACCGGGTAAGGCTGGCCCATCTAGGCCAATTGCTACTTCTATTATCAAGTTAAGTATCAAGTAAAATCACTCTCTCTCTCTTTTCCCCCTTTTTTTTTTTTTAAATAAAAAGAGTTTTATGGTAAAAAGTTGTCATTTGAAAAAAAACTATATTAGTTTATTTAATTTAAATTCTTGAACGATTTAGGTGATGTCGTATAAGAAACCATTTATCAAATATTTAAGTGCAAGTTTGATTTGCAAAAAAATGTTTAAAAAAAAAAATTGGGTAGGAAGGGAGGAAGATTGGAGAGTCAGAAAAGGAGAAAGAAAGAGGAAACTTGGGTCAGTCAAACTATAGAGTCAGAGGATTAAAAAGCAAGTAAAAGTCAAATGAGAAAATCATTGGATTCCTTTTAGGAGTAGGAGTCACAGGTTTTGACTTTTGCACGACACTCTGATTGATTAACAGTAATACTAATACGAAAATTTGGCACAGGTACAGCAACAGCATCTTAGATCCACGAGGAAGAGGATACCGGGCCTCATTCTTCCAAATTACATCGTCCCGTCCATTTCATAAAACTTTTGGATACTTTGAATAAGTAATTTATTTAGATTTTATTTATATATTTTAAAAAATATATGTTTAGATTATAATTTTTTTCGTTAAAAAAAATCTTATCTTTTTCATTTTAGATATTTTTTTCAATCTCTAAATTTGGAGATTTTTTTATTTTTAAACTAAAAAATAATTCAAATCTAAATATATATTTTTTAGAATTGATGGATAATATCTAAATGAATTACTTGTCTAAATAAACCCATTAGAGCACTACTAATTTAGTTTCTACTAGTTTTTAGAATTTTATAAGTATTTATTTAAGGTATAATCCTATTCACAACAGAGATAGTTAAAAAGTTTTTCATATAAAACAAACAATATTTGTTTAAATAGTAAATTATTTTTCAATGATTGATGGGGGTGTTTGGTTGGGTGGAGTGAGAATCATGTTCCAACTCAATTGTTAACAATAGCTTTGATTAGGAGAAAATCTGGAAGGGCGAAACCTCTTACATGTGTATCAGAGGCCTCTTGAACATGTAGATTATATTCTTCTATAAGGATTCCAACCATCTCAATTCTTCTATTCCTTTCAACCAAACAAAAGAACAATCTCTATTTCCTATTTATTTCATTCCCTATTTATTCCTTGGCAATTCCATTTAGAGAACCACATGTCCCATGAGATATTTAGTTTGAGTTATGAAAGCAACATATGTCACCCATTTAGAGTTTATTTTCTAAAAATTCTACTGGACTAATTGGTTTTGGATCTTTTACTATGTTTTTATAATATCTTTTATATCACTAATAATAAATATATACAGAAAAAGCCTTTTGGTAACATGTATATTATCAAAATAGGGATATTTTGGTAAAATAAAAAAAATTAAAAAAGAGTAAAATGTTTTCTTCTAGTCAATTTGTTATAAGGATATGAATGATATTGTATGTGGTTTTGATTAAATTTTGATCAAAATTTTTTAGCCCAATAACACTATCCGATTTTATTAATAAAGGATATATTAAACCATAAAAGTATTTGATTTGTATTTAGTAATATATATTATTTTATTTAATGATTTGGAAGATGAGGGTAAAGATCTAATAGAATATCTCCAACATTAGATAAAAGTGGTGCAGATATCAATTAAAAAAATTTACCTAACTGTTAAAAATGATCAATTTATGCATCGAATAATTGTGAGAATTTCTTCTTCGCTTTCCCCCCCCCCACTTACTCTTTAATGATGTTGCTTAATATGTAATTGATGATTTGATGATGCAATAATCCTTCGGAATCTCTCTGGTTCTTGGAGCGGATCCATTTAGATGTAGGAGGAGACCTGCGCAAAGATGGAGATCCTCTCCTGAGATAACTCCGATGCTTAAGTTAGAATATTGTTTAGCAATGTGGAGTGGAGTATATTGTAGAAGGGATCAGTTACCTTTCAGGATACCGTTGGTCCTCTAT
>JAWZTD010052712.1:0-10613 GCA_035221335.1 Echites panduratus | reverse complement strand
AAGAAACTTTCCTTTTACTAGAAGAGCCCTGTTGTGAAGTATTAATATCTGCTTGAACATTATTACTTTCAAATAAAAAAGTATCATCATCAACAAGCTCTCTCTTAGCTTTTAGTGAATTAGACTCCAAATTGGATTTCAATTCAAATCTAACACCAGCTGACACTTTTTGGCAAGAGTCAACATTAGCTTTAATTCCAACAAGGTATAGCTTAACTTGATGAATCCCACCCCCTTCGATTTCCTTTTGACAAAATCTACATATATTTTTCTTTCTCAAATTTGTTGATGTAGCCACAGTAACATATTGAAGTGCTAAGTCCTTCTTTTGTCAAATCGAATGATCAGATGATGCACATTCCATATTTTTTTAACCTGCATTCGAAAATATTAATTAGAAAAAATATTTTTCTCAATCAAAATTAACAAAACTTTCATGCTACTTTAAATATTAGTATTGAAAAATTAATATTTTGAAATTAAAGTTCTATTACTGCTATAGTATTTCTGAAATATTTCAACGATCGTGCTACTTTAAATTTAAATTTTATTCCTTATATATTCTGAAATTAAAATTTTATTCCTTTTAATTAGAAAAAATATTTTTCTTAATCAAAATTAACAAAAATTTCATGCTACTTTAAATATTAGTATTGAAAAATTAATATTTTGAAATTAAAGTTCTATTACTGTTAGATTATTTCTGTAATATTTCAACAATCATGCTACTTTAAATTAAAATTTTATTCCATTTATATTCTAAAATTCACAAATAATATTAAAATAATTACAACATCATACTTAATATTTAATAAACAATAAAAGATATAGAACATTTATTACATAGTTAAATTGAAATTCTAAACAAGACTAAAAAAAGGAAAAATTTAAGCTAATAAAATTATAAATATTAACAACACATTCAACCTAAAAAGAAAAAATGAAGGAAGAAGAATAATAATTGCTTACTGCAGAGGCTGGGCTGCTGTCGCCGTTGTAGCTATTGAAATTCCGTCGCAGCTGCCTACAATGGGAGTGAGGGACTGGACGGGAGGGGAAGATAGCGAGGGAGAAGGAGACTGCGGGGGAACTGGGAAGGAAGGAAGGAAGAAAACTAGAAAAGAAAAGGAAGGAAGAGAAATCAAAAAAGTTAACCTAATTTAATATATATTTTAACTCTTAATTAAAACGACACCATTTCAATTAAATATATATTTTTTTAAACAAAGGCCAAAATTACTTCGTTCAACTCATGGTTATTTTAAAAAAATTAGAAGGGAAACTCGGGTTAATCCGTTTTGATCCAATCGACCCTAGTTTGAAGCATCATCCGATTAGGAGGTCAACCCCAACTGGAAGAGGGACCGACCAGTGGTAAGAACGGCCGGTTTGGTCCATGTTTCACAACATTGATTGTCATTATAAAGGCGTCTTCCAAGCAATTTTTGAAGCTATTTAAAGATCAAGAGGTATGGGACAGAAAAGATGGTTTTGCATATGTGGTTTGCAATTCATTGCAACAACAAATTCAAGGGAATGGTTTACAAATTTTTGCTCATAAGTTACGACGCTGATTAGTTTTGCATGTTTGGAACAAAGTTCATTTTGGCAATATTCGATGTAATGTCGAACAAATTGAACTAAAACTTAAGGATATGGAGGAATAATATATGGATGATCCCTCGACAACAAACTGATCTCATTTCCATGCTCCCCGTGGATCACTTCATATCACTCCCATAATGACCTTTTATTTTGGAAACGAAAAAGCAAGACAAAAATGGCTGAAGAATGGAGAGGCCAATACTTCATATTTTTTGAAGATATGGAGCATAATGAAGGCAAGGTTACAGATTACAAAAATCAAGAATGACTAGGGTGATTGGTTGACTAATTCAAATAGTATTGAAGAAGAAGCTGTAAAATTTTTTGGTAATTTGCTTTCAGCTGAAGATGGCTGCTCTCCCAACCTCAACTGATTTTCTGGTGAGATGAACAATCTATAGGGAAACCATCTCGAATCCATAGGGAAACAAGATTAGGAATCCCAAGATTTTAAAAATTTTTCTCACAAAATGAGATCAAGAACGAGACATACCTTATTTTGATGATTATGCTTGAGATATTGTCCTTTGGAAATTGAATTTTACGTTTTGATCTACGAAGCCTAAAATCAAAGTTTAGGTGAACAAACTAGGAACATAGAAGGAAAATTCTTTTAGAGAGAGAAGTTCAGAGTGGAGGCTAGGGTTTTGGAATACATTTCTTCCACTAACCCTAATTTCTCATTATAATGGGATATTTATAAAGATAACAAAATAACTGAATTAGGATATACATTGGCTACTATAGGTGACAAACCAATTAGCCATTATAAGAACCCTTTATTTATTTTTAATCCAACTCCAATAATAATTAATCTTATGGACCTAAGCCCAAAGAAATTATAAGCCAAAATAAAATATATTATTTAATTTTATTCAAGTCTAAATAATTAATTCCAGAGACTAGATAATGCTTAATTAATTATTAAAGCTTGTTAGAATAAAATTAACTCCTTTTCACTTCCAATTGGTAATGACGCAAAATCACTTATAAACAATAGGCTAGATCAGGACCTTAAGACACAATGTTCTTGGCTCTACAAAATGACCAAAATACCTCTGCTACATAATAGAAATATACTTAGCTATTTTAAACATCTTCTAATATCACCATAAGACGGTGATGTACCCCAAGACACATTGCTGTAGAAACAGAAAACTTTTTGAGATAAATTTCAACACTTAGTCTTTGACCTATAGGTGTATTGACACATTTACAATTCTATGTAACACCTACTATTAAGCCTAAACCTTTCATGCTATCACCTTACTTAATAGGATCTACCATCCTTATGTATCTAGTTTTTTATCATTGAATCACAATGAATACTCACTGGAAGAATATTCAGTACAACAACAGTTATACTATTGAGACCTCAGGTTCAGTGATCCAACTAAGAACAACACATAAGGAGGCGATTAACCTAAGTAAAAACTGTGACTCTCTTTTGACAAGGCCTTTTCTTGGGATAATTGGTATTAGAGAGAGTGTAAAAAGCTTGGTAGTTCCCATAACGTAAGTTCGAGTCCTAACCCCTGGGGTAATTGCCCGGTTGCATGAAGGTTCACAGCCGAGCTTGGTGGGTATAAGTAAAATCTGTGCTTCTCCTTCGACAAGGCCTTTCTTAGGAGAATATCTCATAAATGAAATGGTATAGATACCCCTATTGCATAGGCCTGTCTTAACTAACTAACTAACTCCAACTACCTGACATACAAGGCTATTGATCTATATTATGTGATCTCACCCATAGCGTATCTAAGCACATTAACTTAGCTTTACTAGATCACCAACCCATACTCATGTCATCAGGAATTGTCCATGTTGTAGCATTAATGATGCTAGTTTTATCTTCTTTGATAGTACCTTTAGAGAACAATTACTGAATGGTAATGTTCTACACATACAAAATGTGTACATATAGTCCTGGAGCACTACCCAATGACTAAAGGTAAGTCACCATACTTAAAGGAGACTAATGTATTACAACCTTTCTTCAATTTAACTCCTAATTCCATTTACTGGCCAAGAACTAATTTATGATTTAAGGAATTATATCGTACTATGTTGAACATCCCAACACACATATCATCTGTTTAAATCAAGTTGGACCTTATTGCATGTTTTCTAATGTGTATGAAATCATATATAAATGTTATACTCTTTCACAAAATATATCAGAATACAACAGTCTTTTTGGGCTTAAATAACAACATAATGTCTCAAAATTACCAACTAAATTTTAAGTAAATGATGCAGCTTTTGCATTGGACAACTCTAGCTTCAGATTACCTATCTTTTTACAAAGAATTTTGGCCTCTAATTGGAAATGATGTGGTTAACTCAATCAGAGATTTTTGTTCAGGAGCTCACATTCTGACATAAATTTCTTCAACACAAATTATTTTAATTCCTAAAAGAGACAATGTAAGTTTATTTTTGGACTTCGGGCCAATTTGCCTTTGTAACTTTTCCTATAAGATAATTAGTAAGCTTTTATCTTTGATTTTATCTCATATTCTTCCCCACATTATTTGTCCCAATTAAAAGGGGTCTGTGAAAAATTGTAATATCTAAAATTATCTCTTCTCTAAATCAAAGAAATATGGGAGGTAATTTGATTTTGAAATTGGATATGCTAAACTCCTTTGTTCCTTGGTCTTTCTTGTTGGATGTTTTAAAGAAATATGGATTCAGCTCCCATTTTATTAATTTGATTTAGAACTGTATGTGTCATAATAAATTCTCAATTACTATCAGTGGGAAACTTTGTGGCTTTTTTGGTTCTAGTAGTGGGGTGAGGCAAGGGGATCCTTTTTCCCCTAGCTTATTTATATTGGCAGCAGAGGTAGTCTCTAGGGGTTTAAGTAGAATGTTAATTGATGGTCATATTGGAGAATTTCTTTGTGACAAAAGAGGTTATCCTATTTCTCATATGAGTTTTGCTGATGACAAGATTATTTTCTCTTCGGGGATGACATTAGGGCTAAGTCAATTAATGGATTAAAATCAATTTTCAAAAAAGAGAGATTTATATGCCTGATAAAACAACATCGGTGATTAGAAATTTGATTTAGAATATTATGATTTATCAAGTTAAACAAGGTCCCATTACCTATTTGGGTTGTCCCACCTTTTCTAGTCATATAAGGGCCTCATATTTTCAACCTTTGGTGGATAAAATACTGTGTAAAATTGATAGGTGGCAAAAGAAACATCTTTCAATTGGTGGGCAAATCATCTTAATAAGACATGTCTTGGAGATAATGGTGACTTATACTCTTTTAGCTATTAGTCCTTCGAAACAAGTAATCAGAGATATTGAATGGTTGTTTTAAAATTTCTTCTGGGGATCATCTGAAATGGGAAGTACTACACATTGGTGTTCATGGCAGCGAATTTGTGCTCCTTGTGATAGAGGTGGACTGAACATTCACTCTCTGACTGATGGACGCAATCCCCGCAAAAGGACGAAAGGACAACAAGAGATGATATGGGTTACCAACCCCATTGTAGTTACTAAACTTAGGTATTTCCACATGCCGATAATAGCCTCCCCGATCTCTTAGGTCGCTATTCATGCTACGTAGTGTTATTTGCTTGATCCAAATCAAGGAGCACACTTGGCTTGGAAGTACTCATAAAAGCTACCATATGACTAGAATAGAAGATTCAAGTTATTTGTTAATCACAAAGTTGGAGCTTCAAAAGGGAATTCAAAGGATGGAATAAGAAGATGCAAGATTAAGACATTAATGCTCATTTATAAGGACTTATTCTTTAAATATAAGCATGATACTTCAATGGTTAATAAGCTCTTGAAGACATTGGCATTGATATAAATCAAAGAAGAACCATTTGATTATAAAGCTTATTTGATGGGAATAAATTTGACGAAATGGTGACGACTTGAAGCTATGGAATGTCAAATCAATGGAGCCAAAAATCATGCAAAAAGATGACAAAGAAGTGTAGAAAGAATACACCAAGAATGCATCATGGAATACTAGCTAAATGGACAAGAATTGTTGAAGAAACATGGTGATAAGGTGGACTGTCCAGCAACAAAGTGTTACTCTCCTAGCCTTGATATTTTTTTAATTGGTCTTTTATGTCTTAACACCCCTAAATTAAGCCCTGAGGTTTTCTTTCAAATTTTAGTTGTAAATGCTTTCTTATTTTGTAATAGATGGCGGGTTTTTAATGATGAAAAAAAAACACAATTTTCTCTTGAGAATTTCGAATTCAAGATCTACGTGATCTTTCTTGTGGGTTTTTGCTAGAACTAGTCTAGGGTTCTTGTGGAACTTGTTAAGGGCTTTTCAACACTCTGTTCGGGGTGTGAATTGTCTTGCAAACACAAGTCATTGGTAGATGTTGGAAACCAACATATGTCAATGAAACTAACCATAGTCTTTAATGAAGTCTTGGGTAAGTTTTGAATCTGTGTGTTTATGTTTGATGAAGAAGGTTTCATTGCATGATCTTATCACATAATTCGTATCAGAGCTTAAGGTTTCTCATCTTAGATTGGACTATCTAAATTGCTTTCTTTGTATAGTGTTAAGATCATATTTGTCTCTTTGATCGTATGAATGTGTTTTGTGTTTTGTTCTATCAAATCTATCCTACTTCTTATCTTGTGATCAATTGTGTTTGTGTGGATCAAGGCTAAGGACAAAACCAAGGGGTGATTCAAGTTGTTAAGTGTTTGTTCTGCCTTTTCTATCCTCATAAACAAAAAGTGCAAAAAAAAAGAGATCAAATTTGCCCAAGAAAATTTTGGATAGCAAAACAGTGAGTGAAGAAAAACATGGCAGCAAGAAAAAAAGTGGGAAAAAGTGACGAAAATTGAGATTTGAATTGTGATCGTATGTTATTTGAACAATTGAATGTTTGAAGAAGATCTATGATTGAAATTGAAGTGCTTTTGCCATTGATTCATGCAAAATTGAGATCATTTTGGCTTGGTTTTTTTTGAATTGGTATTGCAAAATTTTTTGATGACAAGGTTCTTTAACTTCAAGGTGTATGATAAATTGCGTTTCATCTATTTCTTGACTCTTAAGTGTTTAACTCTTTGCTCATTGACTAAAACTTCAAAACTCTTATCTCTTTGGTTTGTAGTTGTTGATAATTATTGGCTATTTGATTGAGTTTTGTGGACTACCTAACATTCTTTCCTAAGTTGTTTGCAATTGCTCATTAAAGTTGGTTCACAAATGAATTCATCTAGTTGGAGATATGAACAACAGTATTATGATAAAGATGCAAATGACTATGACCATGCGGAGAGGCCAAGGAGATGTGGTAGCAAAAGATTCTGTGAAAGAATTGTTGGGACCAACAAGAAGACCATTCCAAATTTCTATGGTATGAAAGATAAAAAAGTTTACCTTGCATGGGAAACAAATGTTGAACTTGTGTTTACTTGTCAGGACTACTTGGAGGAAGAAAAGTTGAACTTGTGATTACTTGTCAGGACTACTTGAAAGTCTTAAGGGCTATGCCTTAGCTTGGTGGGATCAATTGGTGAGATATGAAAAGAGATGGGGTGAAACATCTACTTCTAGATGGGAGCAAATGAAAAGAACCATAAGCCTTCAACAAGATCCAAGTCAACACCAAGGAACTTAACATGGGGTTCAACATAACAGTAATAGGGGAAATCAACCTCTTATTGACCTAAGAGAAACTCTTTGAAATGGGAATATGGCTTAAGGGATAAGCTTGATAGAGCAGCAATATCTCGAAATCAAGGTCAGAGAAAGAAAAGAAACAGAATCCCTCCTGACGAAAGAATTTCAAATTAGCATGATCGATTTGAAAAAACAGCAAGTAAGAACATGGAAGGCCTAGCAAACAGAGGAAGGAAGGAGCCTCAAGTTAATCTTGAAGATGTGGAAAGCCCGGAATCTCAGAATAGGATTAACTTCACAGAACGATCACCCTTCATAGATGCGATTAGGTTGAAGAAAATGCCTTCTTGATTCAAACCTCCTCAAATTGCAACAAAATATGATGGGACAAGCCACAATTCCACATAGACAAGTACGTCGTTTAAAGGAAAATGTTTGAATAACCAGATCATGTCAAATGTAGGGCCTTTCGTTTCACCCTAACCATGAAAGGTCAATCTTGGTTTAAGGGACTTCCAGTAGCAAGTATCTCAAGCTGGAATCAGCTCAAAGAATAAATTTCTAAAAAAACTATCAAAGTAGTCAAAAGGTGTGAGAAAGACATCAACCACATTTTTATCATCAAATAGAAAATTGGAGAAAGTACCAGAGGCTACTATAGTTGATTCAACAATGAAGCTATAGAAATCGAGTAGAAGAATGAAGATATATATATAACAACCTTCGAACAAAGATTGCAAGGGGATATGTAGCATTAAGGTCTCTGAAGAAGTTTACAACTGTAAAATAGTTACAAATACTTATAAAGAGGTTGATAAAAGCAGAGGAAATAACAATCTGAAATAAGAACCCTGGTTTTATACCTCCAACTGAAAAGCCAACTAAGGCAAAACCCCAATAGAAAACACTTTGGAGAAGAGACAAATGAGGGATCTTTTATCAAAGGGAGGACTTCCAAACAAAAAGAAAAAAAAAAAACAAGAAGAAGAAGACCTTTCCAGCTCTTGTGATTCCACCATTGACGAAGGCACAAGTAGAAATTATGGTAGCAATCGAAAGGAAAGGGTTGATCAAACCTCCACGAGCTCTCAAATCTTAACAGTAAAAAGAGACATGAATAAGTTCTACTAATATCATATAGACTATGGCCATCTCACTGAGGATTGTTTTGACCTCAAAAGAGAGATTGAGAGAATAATCAAGGATATTTGCAAAAGTTCCTAGCACAAACATTACCACCAGCCGATCAGCAACCTCAAGAACAGCAACAAAGATCAATACAATTGAACTTAAGTCTACGAAAGCAAGAGGAGCAGACATAGATAGTTTGATTGTCTCCTTACAAATAATAGACTTCCTGGTTAGGAAGGTACTAGTTAACATAGGAAGTGAGATAAAAGTTCTATGCAAGTGAGTTTTTGATCATGGAGCTTGACAAGATTTCATTGGTTCAAACAGATACAGCACTTAGAAGCTTCAACGAGTCCACAGCATATGTAGAAGAAATCCTAAAGGTCTAAACCACAATCAATGCTAGAGAGAAAAGCATAATGGGGGTCATGGACTAGCTAGTGGTAGATGTTTTTGGAACCTTTAATGCCATTTTGGGCAGAAAGTGAGTCATGGACCTTCAAGTAGAGATTTCACTTATAGAATACTACATCAAGATTAAAGTCAGACCAGCCTGGATCACTCTCAACAGAGACAGGCAGATTGCATTAGAGTGTTATTTCACGAAACGGGATACCCATGCTGAGGTACATATTGATGGAAAATTGCCAACAGAGTTAATGGATCCTTCAAAAGAAGATGGAAGATTGCGAGTCAAATCTACACAAATAGTGAGAAAGTGTTCTAAACAAGGAATTCCTATTGAAATAGATAAAAATAGGAGACACCCTTCCTGCCTCAATCAAGGGAAAGCTAGTGAATACACTCTAAGAGAATTTAAAAGTTTTTTTCCTCCTGAAAAAATAAAATAATAGCTCGAGAAGTCCAAGCTCTTCTTGAAGCTGGAATAGTGAAAGAACTTTTATACCCAGAGTGGCTAGTCCTAAAGAAGGAAGGAATGGGGAGAATGTGCTTAGAGAGAATGTGCTTAGATTTCATGACCCATAAAAAGTATTGTTAGAAAGACTCCTATCCACTACCCAGTACCGATCAAATGGTTGACTCCACTACAAGATATCAATGGTGATGTTTCTTGGATGCATATAAATGACATCATCAGATACCTATGGCGTTGGAAGATGCAGAAACGACCACTTTCATAACAAAGGTTTAGACCTACTATTACAACAAGATGCCCTTTGGACTGAAAAATGCTGGTGTAAAATTCTAACGAGTAATGCACAAAATTTTTAAAAAGCAACTTAGCCGGAATATTGACGTATATGTCAATGATATCGTAATCCAGTCTAAGACTTTAGAGGACTTTATTAAGGACATTTGAGAAACCTTTCAAACCTTAAAAGGTGAACATATAAAGTTGAATCCCGAAAAATGCACTTTTGGAGTGTCCGGGGGATTGGTATCTCCAAATATCAGAAAAGACCTCCTCATATACCTCACAGCAACCGGAAAATCTGTAAGTTCTATGCTTTTAGCAAACAGGTCGGGCTAGACTATTCAGAGGTTCAGAAGTTCGTTAGTCGAACCTCGGGAAATTCTTATACCTCATTGTGCTTACATCCAGAAAGTTTAAGCCTTACTTCTAAGCACATCGGATCAAGGTCTTGACGAATCTGTTGTTGAGACAAGCCCTAGCAAAGCCAAAGCTCTTTGGCAAGACCATGTAGTGGGCTTTTGAACTCTCTAGGTATCAAATAGATTTCGAGCCTCGCATAGCAATTAAGGCTCAAGCACTATCAGACTTCACCAGAATGCCCATGGACCTCGATGGAGCTAAGGAAGAAGATGTTTGGACCACGTATACAGATGGTTCAACAAAGAAAGACAATGCAGGTTCAAGGATTATCTTGGTTAGTCCAAATGGAATAAAAATCCCTTATGAAGTGAAATATAATTTCCTGGCATCCAACAATGAGTAAGAATATGTAGCTTTGTTCTGTGGTTTTAGACTAATACAAGCTCTAAAGTTTTGAAAGCTTTATGCAAAGGTCGAAAGAAAAGAACTTGGAATACAAACTCTAAAGTTTCACATATCATAGCCAGCCATATTGTCCAAAGAAAAGAACATGGCCAAATACCTGGAAAACATGAAACACGTGACCTCAAACTTGGAATACTTTTTGATAGAGTAAATTCCAAGAGCCAAAATTTGGAAGCCAAAGCCTTATCTAAAGTCTTCAAAGACCTCGAAAGGACCAATTTGGACTTGTGAGTTGAATGTTTGGAACAACCCCATAT
>JAWZTD010052701.1:0-10617 GCA_035221335.1 Echites panduratus | reverse complement strand
GGCTAAATCTGTGAGGAGAGATACAGAGAATAAGAACATTATTGATTATGTTGTTAGATTCTTGAATCACTTGTACTCACTACAGGTCAGGGATCACTAGTGTTGTTTCTCTCTATTAGATTGAATGAGGAAAATAAAATAGTTATATTTTAATTTTAAATATTTTTATTTATCAAGAGTATATGTATTACAAAGTACATTGTGCGTGGTTGCAAAAAAGGAGGCAATCGACATGTAATAATCCAAAAAAGGAAAAATAAAATAGGTCCCATTGGTTTCTTATGGACAACAGACTTCTCATTTGTTTTAAAAAATAAAACGTGGTTAAAAAAATGGTATTTGGCCAATAGTAGTGGTAGTTCACTAGGCCCGGCCCTAGTTTCAGCGAGCTAGAGGCTTGGTTCACTGGCTATAATTCGGGCTAAGCGAGTTCATGGACCAAGGTTGGGGAGAGGGGAATTAGTTCCGGTGAGTTAGGGGTAGGTTAGGATAGGATAGGATAGACTCAGGCTATATTTTGTAATACTATTTAAGTCATTTTTCTCATTTCAAATATAATCTTTTGATACAAAAATCATTTAGAAATTATAAAAGATTTCAAAAAGATTGAACTTTAAAATTTTCTAAAATTACAAAAAAAAAAAAAATTCACAAAAAAATTACACTTGAGATCAACTTGATCCCTTGATAAATTTTCTCCATAACAGTCCTATTCATCATACTCAATTTCCTCCACCATGTCTTGTATCATATTTTCTGCTTTGATCCAATTCAAAGAGCACATGAGAACCTCTAAAATAAAGAGTGACAATGAACTTCTTCTCTCGTTGAGTCTACAATCGGCTTGACTAAATGCACTTTTTATGCCGTGGTTGAGAAAGGTGGAAGGTTGGATAAGTGGCTTCATTAGTTTTTCATCATCCTAAAATGTCGAAATAGGCATCTTCACTGCTTTAGGTGACTTGTGTTGCATTGTTGTAAATGACCAACTCATTTAGTGACCCCCCTTGAAGAAGATGATGAATCTCCCAACCTACTCTGTTTGTTTAGATTCATGATGGTTTCTCAAGCTTTGAACTTCTTCAATCCTTGAGATGATGATGCACCACTTGATCTTGGAGGAGGTATTTTTTATGGTGAACTTGTTGATTGTGTATCATGGGATGAAAATAACGCATTCATATTAGCTTTCAGGTATGCCTCGTTTGCTTTGCCTTAACATTTCATGGTAAGTCACAGTCAAGAACTTTCAAGTACAACTACAAGTAGTCAATACTTTATTTCAAAACTTGAAATCTTAAATCGAGGATCCAATCAAAAACCAATACAATATAATAATGGAATTTCTCTATAGTATTTCAAATATTTTTGTTCCATTGATTTTATCATTTCACTATGTTCACTAACGTCCCTATATCAAGTAAAATTTGACATGCTTGAATTAGAGTAGGAATCATATGATGAATAGTGGGATAAAATTGACTAGAAAGTAATTGAGTAGCTTACTTAAAAGTTTTTTAAAAAGAAGAAACAACAGATGCACTATAAAAAAGAGAGGGGTATATAGGAGGAGAAAATCCAACACTATTACAAAACTGCACTAATTGGTTTTTAAATTAATAACACTTTCTAACATATCATGGGTGGAGTTCCATTTAGTGTTACCATGTAGCCGATTTTTTTTTTTTTGCATTTAAATTGCAATCACTACATAAATATTTAAATTGTTGTGTTCTAATAGTTGAACTTTTAATAAACAAAACAATATCAAGAATGGTATTAACTACCTCATTTACATGCCTATAGTCATTTTTAACAATTAAATTCTACACGTGGCATACAGATCTATTATGAAAAGTTTTCCCATCTAAAATGGGTTTTATTGTTTCTTTAAAAATAGGAATGGCATCATAAAAAAAAAAGTAAAAATTTTGTCTCAAACTATAAATTCATGACAAATAGAAAGAATAGATTGTGCAATATTCATAACATTATGAGGATGTTCGAATGGCCTTAAACCTATGATTCTTTTTTGAAGATTCCAATTATCATCAATCTAATGGCAAGTAACACACATATAATGCAAGATAGTAATTGCTTATCATAAATCATAAGTAATAGAAAATTTAACACTAGTAGAAGACTCAAAAATAACAACAAGTACTTGTCTCATATCCCAATAAGTTTTTACACTATCACATCTAAATGTAGATGTAGGAATCCTAATGAGTGTTGTAAGGACTTAGTTACCATTCTATTCCATTGAGGGGTTTCCACTACACCAAAACTTTGATTATCTACAATTACCCACCTTGCTAGCTATTTCTCCCTTAGCAACATGTTGATCAAATCTAAAATTACCATCTGCCTTTCCACTCGTTGTCTAATTTG
Source organism: Echites panduratus (assembly GCA_035221335.1). Taxonomy (NCBI): domain Eukaryota; kingdom Viridiplantae; phylum Streptophyta; class Magnoliopsida; order Gentianales; family Apocynaceae; genus Echites; species Echites panduratus. The sequence goes on along the minus strand of JAWZTD010052701.1, from coordinate 8,226 downwards.
TTGTCGTTTACTCAAATCCTCATTAAAATCAAGGTGTTTAGTTCTCATGTGCCTACTTAAGGTTCTTGTCGAACTCCCACTTTTATGACTAAACATTTTTCCCACATATTTTAGAAATTGCTACATCTTTTTAACTATCCTTATCAAATAATTTTCATACCAGTGATTTTTTTTTTATCTTTAACCTTAAATGAGCCAGAGAAGATGATGCTACTATATTAACATTACTAGTAGGTGTAGGCAATGTTATTTAGACCAAACCAACTGGTCAGACCAAATCAGATTGGGAACCGATCCACTGGTCGATTTGGTTCAAGGGGATGGACCGAAAGTTATAAAAACCATACTATTTTTTACAAACCGGTGAATCAGTGGACTTGCTGGTTGAATGTCAGACCAGGCAGCTTTATTTAAAAAAAATTTCAAGGTGAAATTGAACAAATAAAAAAACTATAGGATGGTAATTGAAAATTGAACAAAACTTTTTCCCCTAAATTCTAACCCTCAAATCTCAATTCTCACTTCATCAAAACATATTTCATTATCTCTGTCCCTGTAGTAGTCTCTCAAAGTCTCAAGCCCTTATAGCCTTGCCTCACGACACCTCATAATCGCAGCCACCAATGACTATCCCTCAGTCCCTCTTCAACTCTCCTCTCCCTCACAATCCACTCCCCCTCTTGGTCATCTCTCTCTGATATTCACGGCAGTGGGTGAACTATGCATCGTCAACAGGTATGTTTCCTTCTTTTTTTTCTTTTTTTGGTTCAATGGGTTTCTACCTTTTTTTTTTCCTCTCATGGCTGTCTCTATTTTTTTTTTTTTCAATGAGAAATTTGGAAGTTGGGAGTTTATGTTAGCTGCAATTATACTATATATATATGTAGTATTGAGTGTTCGATTTCTTGGTTATGAAATGAAATGGGGGTCGAATTGAATTGTGAAATGTCAACAGACTCTACAAGTTACTATTGTTAATTAAGTTAGTTATTGATTTTTACAGATTATGGAGAAAAATTCTTCGAGCTCAACACCTCAATCTACTCCATCAGATCAACCTTCAATTGGGAGTGGGGGACGACCCAGAGGTAAATCTAATATTACTTGGAATCATGTAGATCAAAGGGTTGTTGATGGAAAAAATGTGTTATTTTGTTTGTATTGTGGGTTTAATGGTAAAGGTGGTGTAATATTTAGGATGAAACAACAAAAAAAAAAAAAAAAGACCAGTTAGGGCTTGTATAAAGGTTCCACATGATGTTAAATTTCAAATGTTAAATTCTCTTGATGAAATTGTTCAAAAGACAAAAGAGGCTGTTGAGCAATATGATTTAGAGAATCCTTATAAGATTAGGAAGGTTTACGTTTATGACTTAAACTTTTTATATGTTTATAGGTTATTTTTTGTTAGTTAATAAACTAATTTTATATCATTTTATGTTCTTTTCATTTATTTTATGGATATTTATTGTTAATTTGAGAATAAATTATATTATTTTGATATATTTTATTATATAAAATAAATTTTAATTGATTATTAAATTAACCAGTCCAATTATAATTGAACCATTGATGAATTAACTTTTCCACTTCAATGACCGGTCCGGTTCACAAAACATAATTTGCAAGTTCTTGTTGTTGAATATCATTCAGATTATCACCTAAAACCTCAACTTCATTGGATTTGGAAATATTAAATCTAGCTAGTGTCATACTCATAATTGAAATCATCAAATTCTCCATTAAGATTGTGTTTGAGGGGATGGGAAGAACAAGAAGAAGAAGAAGATCCATATCTATTCATTTTTTACTTGAACTAAAAAATAAAAATATAATAAAGTAGAAATTAACAAATAAGAATAACAATTAAAATCAATAAAACTAAACTAACAAGTAATTAAAAAACATTTTAGAAAACAATTAAAAACTAAGAACAAATATAAACACAAGAATAAGTAATTAAGTATTAAGTAGAGAATGAAAAACTAACTTAAAATTTGGAAAAATTAGTTGAAAATTGTGAAAGATAGAAACATCGATTTTTTCACCTACTTCTTCTTGGAAAATAAATTTGATCACACTTGAAGAATGGAGAAGAAGCTTGGGCAGATTGTAGAGTGAAGAGGAGAGATTAGAGAGTGAATTAGAGGAATTTTGATGAATTTTTGAAGTGGAAAAAAATTGGGGCTATTTGTAGAATTTTTTTGGGAAAATAGTCGTTGGTTTCATTTTGATAAATAAATTAAATTTTTTTAAAAAAAATCAATTGTTGCGTAATGGCTAGAAACGATTCTTTTCTCTTAGGCCCACCGACAGGGCCAATTGACTAGCTAGGGTGGTTTAGGCTCAATTTGGTCTGATTTGCAGGTTGTATTCGGGTCGCCTTCGGATTGGGGAAACCTAGAACCGAAGGGACTAGAAACATTTTGAAGTGTTGGATCAATTCAAGATACTGTTCACACGGGCCTTAGGCAGGCCGGGTCAAATGGGTTGGCCTGCCTACTTGACAATGCTAGCCAATACTAATTGATAGCGTCAAGATGGCACAATTCTTAAAAAATAGTTGAATTTTTATTATTTTTTAAGAAAATAGAAAACATGTAGCGTTTATTTTCACATGTCCACTACAACTGCCTCCATTAAAGATGAGGCATCAAATCCACTGAACAAAGGTTTTTTTTATTTGTTAAGCATTACTAGTTTAGTGCTAAGTAGTAACATTTGAGACCGTGAGATCTTAACTTCAAGACAGGATGAGGTTAGATGGGGTGTCATCGTTGATCCTTGAGGAGATAGTGTAGAAAGTACTACTGAGAGGGGTGGGTATAAAAAAAAATTCTTTCCTTTCTCATCTTTTTTTCTTTTTCTACTGAAAAGGATCAATATTATGCATTACATACAAAAATTATTGTACAGAAATTCAGTAGCTGCAATCCCATAAATAGATGCCTCAGATAATATTGAAGCTTTTGGATGTGATATGCTTCCTAAAACCTAAAATTTGTGGTTCAAACAACCTCTAGGAGAAGAAAAAAGAAAATCAAAGAAAGAAGAAGAAAATTTGAAAAGACGAGAAATGATTTAAAGCACAAGAATATTCTTGTCCATTATTGATTTAACATTTGCATTTTTGAGTTGACGATTATAATAAAACAGCTTTAACCTTTGAAATTAGTTTAAAGTGTTGGTTGACAATTCAAGTTTTTAGGAATGGTTTACCTAATAAAAATATTTTGGACAAAAAACAATTTCTTTGGTGGGAGTGAACAGATGAAATATATGAGAAGGAGAAGTAACTCAGAAAGTAAATGCAAACTTACTTCATTTGGTCATAAGTAAATCAGAAAGGAAATTCTTTCCCCTCCACGTCAAATTTTTCATCCTCCTAATTTGGACATATTGAAATTAAGGATGTCAATGGATTGGATTCAGGGTGACATTAGCTACATCCATTGAAAACCTTAAGATATAGGTGAATTAGGTTTTTATAAACCTTTTTCAAAGCAAATATTAAATCCCCTTTTGAAAATTAGAAAACTATTTTGGTTTGGACAATTTATCAAACACTAAAAAGCAAGAAATGATGTATAATGAAATTCTACAAGATAAGACAATGAAAGCTAAAATCAAACAAGAGACACAAAGATTTAAACGGGTTCAACTCACCCTTGTGAGTCTAGTCCACTATCTAAGGCTCTCTACCTATGGATTTCACCTAAATTCACTACTATCAATCAACAATTCAACAATACAAGAAAGAGCCACAAACCCAAGTTTTTCAAACAATTACAAACTAGGATAATCCCTTCAAATAAAATTTTGTGTCACAAAGAAAACCTAATGCAAACCAAATCAAACTAGGATAACCTTCTCCAAGGGTTTTGTGTTACAAAGACAACCTAAGAAACTCAAGATAATAAAGATATAAGAATGAGTACAAGAAGTACTTCCCTTGGAGTGAGATGAATACAATTGTAGCTCTCGCAAGTCACTTGATGATTCTTTGATGCACTAGATATTTGATGAAACCATTGAAGCTTTAAGAATAATATTTATCTTCTTTGTTTCTATGGTTTTGGTGCTCTGCAAAAAAAAAAAAAAATGTGTTCTAAAAATGGTGGAAGATGGCTTAAATAGCAAAGAGAAAGAAATACACCAACGGTCAAGTTTTTGACCATTTAAAACCAATTCTAGAAAGTTTTGGATCCTGTTTTAGTAAGATAGGATAGTCCAAACAAGGAAAGTCTAGGTTCGGAATTTTTCGAGTAGCACTGGATCATCCAAACCTAGGTAGTCAAGGTCCAGAACACACAATTGACTAAAACCGTTTATTTTTTTTATTTTTTTAAGATATAATCATTCAATACTTGTCAAAAACACTTTGAAAAAAATATTTTTGAAACACACATTTATGAAAGCATATATTTTGAAGGATTTAAAGAATATTTTAAGAAAGATATTTTTAGGGCAAGAATCATCATATGGAAGACTTGGTACAAAGATTAGAATTAATTACCTAACCAAGCTTCCTAAACTATTTTTTTACTCTTAAAGTCTTCAATTTCATGAGTCGTTAATTTCTAGAATACCTTACACTTGTAAGCACAACACCTCTTTTCATAAGGGACCTTGATGTAATTCAAAACCTCCTGAAATGGAAAAACTTAAAGCATCATTAGTATTAATTTGTTATCATCAAAATAAAGTTAATTAAAAGCTTATTAGGGCTTTCATCCATCATCCAACCCTTGAAAATAAATTTTAACCCTAATCCCAACCTCAACCCACTAAGAATCCACCCACAATCCTAACCCTGGAAACCCTTCGGGTTAACCCTCCACAACCTTAAACAAGCATTTCTTAAATATATATATATATATATATATTTATATAAATCAATTTTAACTTTTTTTTAATAAATTATTCATACATAAAATAAATTTAACATTCAGAAAATTCATCTCTTATAGGTCAAAAAAGAAGAAGTTTTGATTCACTATTAATATTTGAGGGATCGAAGAGGAAAAATTGGCTTTGAAATTCAAGATTTTAAAAAAGAAGATATAAATATTATTAAACTAAATAAAGAATGAATGAAAGAACATATATATTAATATAAATTGACATTATATTATGTATTGTAATAAATTATATAATAATAATAATAATAATAATATGTTATATATAAAATATAAAAAAATAAAATTGTTTTATGATTTAAATTCGGGGGATTCAGGGGTTAGGGTTTAAAGTCGGAGTTATTGTTGAAAAAATTATACAATTCATAATCTAAAAATACCGGATTCTGATTTCATAAACCCTAACCCTCAACTTTTAAAATTAACCCTAACAACACCTTTTAGGGGTAGATTGACTTCATGCTCGCGTTCAATCCTAATCTATTGACATTTCTACGACAAATCTCTGTTTTTCCTTCTTTGCCGTCCGATTTTTTTTTCACACTCTTCCCTCTTGATTTTGAAGGTTATTAAAGCCAGACCGGACCTGCCTATCAGACTGGTCCAACCGCTTCTCATTCAGCCTTTCGGTCCGGTATAATTTCAAAACCCTTCATAGAATAAAACCGGGCCCAATTAACATTAGCCCTGTCTAACCGGATCAAACCGGTAATCTGTTAAAATCGGGTTATGTTTTATTTTTTTAAAAAACCAAACTTTAGTGGAACGACGCCGTTTTAGGTTTTTTTAAAAAAATAGTTTTAGTGGAACGACGTCATTTTAGAACAATTTTTTAAAAAAACTTCCTTTATTTTAACTTTTTCTTTTCTTTTTCTTTCCCTTTCCTATCTTCCTTTCTTTCCTTTTTCATCTCTTCTCCTCCGATCCTCCCTCACTCACACAGTCACACACACAAGCCTTCTCCCACCCAGTGCAGATCCAGCAGCAGCATCAAGGAAGCTGAGCAGAGGCATCAAGGAAGCTGAAATTGTAAGTTACGTACCTTTTTTTCCGTTTTTTTAAGTTTTATACTTTTATTAGTTTAAATTTTTCATTTTTTTAGTTTTATTTAAATCTCTTCGTGCGTCTTTGTGATTTTTAGTTTCATGTCTGTACATTTTTTTAGTTTTTTTTTTATATAATTTTGTAATTATTTTAATATTGTTTTGTATTTCATTTTTTTAATTAATTTTTATGTACAATTACTATTGTTCATCAATGATGAGGGGGCATATCCCAAGAATCTTGGCTTGTTGGTTGTTCATTCATGCATGCCATGGTACTAATAGAGAGGTTTCAGTTTCATGTACACATGAAATTAATCAATCAGCAGCATAGTTGCAACCCAAAAAACATGATACGGACAGTAAATTTATGCATTTCTAAATATGAAACTTTAATAATTTCAATATTAGTATTTAAAGTAGCATGCTTGTTTTGTTATGTTTGATTGAGAAAAACATTTTATCTAATTAATATTTTTTAATGTAGGTAAAAAATTAAATGGAAGGTGCATCCTCTGACCGTTCAGTTCGACAAAAGAAGGATATAGCATGCCAATATGTTAATGTGGCCACATCAACAAATGGGAGACAAGAAAATAAATGCCGATTTTTGCCAAAAGGAAATTGGAGGGGGTGGGATTCATTAGGTTAAGTTACATCTTACTGGAATTAAAGGTAATGTTAACCCTTGCAAAAAAGTGTCAGCTGATGTTAGATTTGAAATGAAATCCAATTTGGAGTCTAATTCACTAAAAGCTAAGAGAGGGCTTGTTGATGATGATACTTCTTTATTTGAAAGTAATAATATTCAAGCAGATATTAACTTCACAACAGGGGCTCTTCTAGTAGAAGGAAAGTTTCTTCAAGTTCTGAGATTGATTCATACTTTGAAAAGGTGTGAGTAATCCGTTACAACCTACCATTAAGGCGTCATTGCAAAGTAGGGAAAAATGGCATGACACTGATACGACAATTACATTATGGTTTTATGATGCATGCATTCCATTTAATGCTTGTAATTCATCATATTTTCAACTTGCTATTGATAGAATCGCTAGTATAGGTCATGGCTATATGCATCCTTCTTATCATGCTTTAGGTGTTAATTTGTTACTTGATTCTAAGAAGCATGTGGAGTTGATTGTTGAGTCTCAAAGAAGAATTTGGGCTGAATCTGGTTGTACAATAATGGGAGATGGATGGACATATAGTAGACAAAGGCCATTGATTAATTTTTTAGTTTGCTGTTCAAAGGGGACTTCATTTATCAAATCTATTGATGCTTCTGATATTTACACAAGTGCTGAAAGTTTGTGTAATCTCTTTCTTGAGCTTGTAGAATTTGTTGGTGCTTGAAATGTTGTTCATCTGGTTACAGATAATATAGCAAATTATAAAGCTGCAGGTGCAAAACTTATGGAGAGGTATCCTTCTTTCTATTGGTCACCTTGTGCTGCCCATTGTGTTAATTTGATAATGAAAGATTTTGGGGATCCACAAGAGGTACAGAAATTAACAACTAGCTTCTAGAGTGACTGTATTTATTTAAAATCATAAGGTGGCATTAAATTGGTTAAGGAAAAGACCTGGTTGGAGAGAAATTATTAGTCTCGCTTTGCCATAAATTTTATTGCATTAAAAAGTTTACATGCCCACAAAGATTATTTGCAAGCTTTGGTTATTAGTGGAGAGTTTAAAAATTTCTTGAAAACATCAAAAGGCAGAGATGTTAAAGTTATTGTGTTGGATGAAAACTTTTGGAGTGGTTGTTTGAGGATTGTGAGTATTATGACTCTAATAATTCGTTTGTTGTGGAGTTGTGACACTGATGATAAGCCCTCATTATGATATATTTATGAGGGCATGTATAGGGCACGTTAAGGGATTAAAAGAATATTTAAAAATAAGAAACGTATGTACAAACAATACACAGATATTATCAAGAATAGATGGGACAAGATGTTAAGGCATGATCTTCATGTGGCAGCATATTATTTGAATCCTGCTTTTCAATATGATCAAGATAATTTTTGCAAGAAACCTGAGGTTATGCATGGTATGCTAGATGTAATTGATAAGATTCGGGATCTTAGCGGCACACAACTGATGATGGAACTAAGGGTATTTCAAGATCGTGATATGGGTTTCTCTCGTCCAGATGCCCTCGTTCGTAGTAAAGCTGCTAGACCCGGTATGCTTTCTTCTTCCTTTTTCATTATATTTATTTTTATTTTTAAGAATTAACTATATTTTCATTTATTAGA